>PVHP010010597.1:0-47254 GCA_004024765.1 Zapus hudsonius | reverse complement strand
TAACCAATAAGATATTTTTCTCATATAACAAAGATATCAAGAAGGCTAGGGAGGGCTGGAGAGATGGCTCAGTGGTTAAGGCACTTGCCTCCAGTGCCTAAGGCCCCGGGTTCAATTCCCCAGGACCCACATAAGCCAGACCCACAAGATGGTGGCCCTGGTGCACTCTCTCTCTCTCTCTCTCTCTCTCTCTCTCTCTCTCTCTCTCTCTCTCTCGTTCTCTCTATATCTCTATTTGTATCTCTCTGCTTGAAAAATGAATGAATAAAATATTTTTTTAAAAAGAAAGCTAAGGAATTTAGGGTTGAAAGAGCTACTCAAGATTCCCTTTCTCTCCATGCTCAAGCACCAAAACAATGGTTTTCATTCTTAAGTCATTTCATGCTTGCTAACTGTATTGCCTCTCCAACTTCCAGTGCAGAAGGAATAAAGGAAAGCAAAATGAGAAAGGATTAATTCCATATCAAGGTTAAACAACTCCCAGAATTCCCTAGAAGACTTTGGTTAACATTTCTCTTTTTTTTTTTTTTTAAATATTTTATTTATTTGAGAGAGAGAGGCAGACAGAGAGAGACAGAGAGAATGGGCACAACAGGGCCTCCAACCACTGCAAATGAACTCCAGACACATGTGCCCTCTTGTGCATCTGGCTTTATATGGGCACTGGGGAATAGAACTCAGGTCCTTCTGCACTGCAGGCAAACGCCTCAACCGCTAAGCCATCTCTTCAGCCCAACATTTCTCTTGATAAACTACAACTGTAGGAGAGACTGAAAAATATACTTCTTAGCTATACACATAACTACCCTGGCATTGGGTTCTCGTGGGGAAGTGGACATTAAGACATTTACCCTGGTGTTGGATTCCAGTGGATGAGTAGACATTAAGAATGTAGTCATTTGTATAAGCCATAATATCCCAGGAGATAGTAAAAAGAGACAGCTGGTTATTGGAGTCTGGAATCCAGGGAAGTACTTAGAGATACAAAAATTAGTCATCCATCTATAGAGGTTATTTAAAATCACGAGACTAAGTAAAATGAGTTGGGTTTGCAAGAGAGAGAAAGAGAAAGTAACTGTAGCATAAGCTTGGGAATCCTTCAACGTTTTAGGGTCCAAGAGAGGAGACAGAAAAGAAGGTTGAGTGGAATGATGAGAGGCAGAAGACCAGAACGTGTGTGCACTGTGGCCACTGGGTTTAGAAACATAGAGAAGTACAGTTTCAGTGAAGAGGCCAGGTCAGATTGCAGTGGTTTGAAGAGGGAACAGAGGGTGAATATCTGAGGACCAAGTAGATTTCCCCAGTACTTACTATAAAAAATGTCATGTGACCTGAAGAGTTTTTTTTTGTTTTGTTTATTAGTTTGCTTGCTTACTTTGCAAGTGGAAGACACTAGAATATATTTCTCTGCTGATGGAAGACCATGACTTCCACATTGAGAGGTTGAGACTTAAATTGAGAAGCACTGTAAGTTTTAAAGCAAGAAAAAGCCATGATGGAGTCGGTTGTAGGAAGATTCGTCTGAACAAGAGCTGCCTATAAATTGTGCGAAATTGAAAAGTATACCTAGCAATGGAAAGTGCTGGATGTTACCCAAAGGGAACAGACTAATGCAATAGAAAATGGCCTTAAAGAGGCCCCTGAGGTCGGTCAGCCATGAGTCTCTCAATGGCTAACGAATGAGCCCCAGAAGGAAGGTGTACTCGGAATTGATGCCTTTCCACAACACAGAATTTAAACTTAAAGCCCGTCTCTGAGAGACCATCGTAAAGACTCCAAACACCATAAAATATCTGAGGATAAAATATTGAAGGCACCACTAAAATCTGCTAAATATTAAATGGATGAATGTGTTGGATCAGCACTTATTTTTATTCTTATAATTTATAGAGCTGTGTAAATGTATATGGTACTTTATAGCACATAAAGCACAAAAGACAGAGCTCCTGTCCTGTGAAGTTTACAGTCCCATTCAGACATAAGCTAAAACACTCGATGATGACCCCAAGACGTTTTTGCAGCCAGAGTGATTGGCAAAGACATTATGCTGCCAACCCTGAGGAACGCGTTCTGCAGAGCAGAGCCGCCCAGCCTTCAAGGTGGAGAGAAAACCCTATAGAGAGAGACCACACTTACCAATGTCCTACCCACGTTGCCTGCATGTCCTGAAATGCTGCAGGGAAAACGCATGCATGTTCATGGCTCCTTCATGAGTCTTCCCTAATTCCAGTTAGGATTTCTAAAAAGTGTTAGAAGCCTGGAAAGCTGGCAAGGAGGCACCAGTCCCTTTCAGACGGAGCTGCAGACAGCAGGGTGGCACTATTCACCCAGGTCGCAGCATCAGGATCCAGCGCCGCCCCTCTGCCCAGTTCGGAGCAAGTCAGCCCGTGAAAGTCCCACTTCTTTACTTTCTTATGACATTTCATAACCATCATCAGACTCTTCTCTGCTATTTTCTCCGAAATTCCCCCTCAGCAATAGGTTGCACTTTAACAAAAGGTACCAGTGACAGAAAGTAAAAGCTGCTTTCTAGAACCTAAATCCCATTTTCTCAGAGCCCAGCATCAGAAAGGCCATAGCTGAGAGTCTCTTTTGTCCCTGGATTGCATTTCTGTTCGTGTGTGTGGAGCGTGCATGTGTTAATGTCCGTGGGTGCATTAGTGTGCAGATGTACATGTATGTGGAGGCCAGAAGGTGACATCAGGTCAGGTGTTTTCCTCCATCCCTTTCGACTTTAGTTATTGAGGCAGAGTCTCTCACTTGAACCCAGAGCTCAGCCAGCTTTCCCCAGGAATCCCCCATCTCTACCTCCCATATGCTGGAATTACAGGCAGGCCTTCTGGCATTTACGTGGAAGACTCCAGTATAATGTATAGAGTGCATGGCAAGCAATTTATACATTAAGCCACCTCCCCAGTTCTCTTGATTCATTTTCTTTTATTTCTTTACTTGAGAGAGAGAGAGGTTGAGAAAGAAAGAGAGGAGATAGAGAGAATGGGTGCACCAAGGCCCCAAGCCACTGCAAAGAAATTCCAGACACATTCACCACCTTGTGCATCTGGCTTTACATGGGTACTGGGGAATCAAACTCGGGTCATTCCACTTTGCAGGCAAATGTCTTAACCGCTAAGCCATCTCTCCAGCCCCATCTTCTTATGAACAGGATCTCACTATGCAGCCAAGTCTGGGCCTTAAATTTGGGATCCTTCTGCCTCAGCTTCCTGAGGACTAGTTATAGATGTGTGCCTCTTGGCTTGATTCCACTGCCTCTCCCCTCACAAACCAGGTGCCTTCTTCAGGGATTGCATTTAAATCATCCTAAAGAGGTAGAAAAAAAAACTTGCAGTGTAAGATTTGGGTGCCTACAACAGCAATCTACAGAAAACAACATACAATATGTGGTAGATTAATTGACTGTGAAATTACAGCTTAAGCAACAAAGCTTTTTTGAAGTGTTAAGAATGTAAAGAAGCATGTAAACAAACTGATTTTCATTATTTGTTGAAGTAAAACAGTTTGCCTTTTCCCCTGGCCTCTCTTTCTTCCTTTCTCTTTATAACTGTCTTACAAGCTCTTGCTCTGGGATCATTTCCTTTGTAAAGCTTTCCCGAACACCACTCCCTGTAAAGCAAGATTTATTGGTAGAGGTGCTGAATGGTTCTTAGCTAATGCGATCTGCAATGGTTTCTGTGGCTGTTAAAAACGAATAAAGCATTCTACAAATCAAAGGTATTGTATTAGTGTTATGATGATGAATAAGAAAGGTAAATTGTCATTATCATTAGGCTGCTTACTAATAGCCCAGCTCTTTACAATGGCAAAGGACAAGAGAGAAAGTTAATCTAGCTTACTCGTTTGAACACAGAGGAAAATGAAAGGTAATAAGGGGAAGTGGTTTGTCCAGAATCTCACAACTACTGGAGAAGAGCCTTACAGCATGTAAGGAATTATGGGATTTGTCATATATTTTACCAAATCACAGTAGCAAAACCTTAGTCTTTCTCAAGAACAGCCTATGTACAGGTCAGTGACTGAAGGTGTCCCAAACTAAAGCCAGCTACAAGAAAGACCAGTCATGGTTAAGTCCCAACTCCTAAATCCAGGAGACACGAGGCAATCGTTTTAGAAGGAGGACACTATTAGACTATTTCAGGGCATTCAGTCTAAGAGCAAAACTTCAGTACATTCAGATATCCAAAAAGTCTTTCAATAATCACACATTCGTTTTTTCCCATTTCACTTAAATTCCACAGCATGCTGATTTTGTCTTTCTGTTTCCATACATCATATTGGTTTACAGAGGATTCTCATCTGCTAGGGCACCAGTAACTATTATGCACAGTACCTCTGGTGAGCAGTCTATCTGTCATTGAATTTCATATCATCTGTTGCCTCTTTTGTTTTATCTGATAAAGAATAGAACATGACAAAATTGTTTGCAAGAAATATGAAATCTTAAAACATCAGACCTCCCCCCCAAAGAAGGTTTAAATTCTTCAAAATATTGCCAACTCTATAGATTGTAATTATAGATATGATGATGGGGTCAGGCTCCTAATAGGAAGCCATCAATATATGATGCCAAGTACTAGTCATATATCTTAATTAGGAGAACTAAAAGCTCGTGGCACTCCAGAGAAAATACTGTGAGTATTCAGGGAAAAAAGAGGTTGGTATCCATCCTCTCTGTAAAATATCTCTACATTTCAATCTATCTCCATTCCAGAGCGTCCGGTATCTCCTTCTAGCCATGGACAAGCTTTTTCAGGCTGTGAAGACCACCTCAGAAAGCCTATGTCAGAGGAGCTCCTGTTCTAAAGAAGGGGCAGATAGATGGCATAATTTCCTAGGCTTTTCCCTATGTGAGGTGCTTGGTCAACAAATTTCAAAGAAAGACTTATTTTTTTTAAAGTCATAGGGTATTTTACTTTAATAGTATGTGTGTGCACGCATGTGTGCATATATATGTATGTATATATGAAGACAAGAGCATCCACAATGGCAGAAATGAAATTTCTGGTCTCAAAATTAACTCTTCAAACTTGAGGTAAGAAGAACAACAGATCCCATCCTGAAAACTTTTTATAACCACACAGGTAAGAGCAGTGGTCATTTATGCAATTACTCAGGAAATATTTATTATCTACTCTGTAACTTGCTTCTCTTTCAAAAAAATCTCCTTAAGTCCATTTCTAACTAAATTGTAAGAAAAGGATCTCTCCCCACCAGGTTAATCAATAGCGCCATAATGGAAGTAGTAGCCAGTTTCCACTGGTTTTCCTTGGCCTTGGGTAATGTCCTTGCTGTACTGAGTAGAGGCAGCATAGGGAACAGCATCCTGTCCAATCATCTCCTGGTCGTGGAGTCAGCAATGGCTGTTCTGGCCACAATGATGTCTTTTGCTTGGTTTGTGATAATCACAGTAGCAGGTGACCATGTTGGTTCACTTTCCTCAACTCTAAATAAGGACAAATGGATTCTATCTAATCTGACAAAGAGTTCTGCATGCCTAAAACCAAAGGAATTAATTTCTGCCCACCTGCTTCTCATATGCTAAATCTCTTGAATCTCATATTCCTATCTCTGTTTAATCAATAAGATAAACAGATACATCCAATTGGGTCTCTTTCTCACTAGACTCACCCCCCTCCACCCAAATACCACAGCTTATAGGTGAAATGTATCTTTCTAACTTGCCCTGATTTTTTTTTAGGACTTCAAAATGACCTCTGGAACAGAAGTAAATATTTTAGGGATTATGGGCCATAATGTCTCTTCAGCCCCATTGCATCATAAAATCAGCCATAGTTAATATGAAAATAATTAAAGATGGCTACATTTAAATATACATAAATATATATTACAAAACTAGGTGACAGACTGGATTTGGCCTTCAGATATAGTGACTAATGAATAGACCTAAACCCATCTTATTCCTCCTGTCTACAAGTAAAAATTTTTTAAAGTTTTTTATTGGAATAAAATTACATATATTAACAAATAATATGCTCAGTATCATAAGTTATTATAGAAAACCATTGAAACCAGGATAACATTCCCTTTTATGCATTAGATATTCTCCCCCCACCCACCATGGCTCTTACATTCTTTCTGCCCCCTCTTTCACAAATTTCCCTGAGTCATGGTGGGTGAGTTTAAATTTTGTATAGTTATTAGGTTTTTAAGAGTCTCTAGTGGTTTGGACAATTTGGGGCACCCTTGGTGCCTCTCTCCATTATCCTTCCCTAGGATCTCTGCCTTGCTATGGGAATAGATCTTTTGCTCATCATCCCACTTCCTTAGAGGTTGAGTTAATGCTCTTAATGGTGAATTTGAGGTGGTTTGTCTCCTACTTGGGTGCCCGCCATCAACTCAGATCCACTAAGTGGAGTTAAATTGTCCACAGTTCTCATTGATTTCTGAAAAATACAACTAATCTCCAGTGGTGAGTGAGATCATTATTGGTCAATTGAGACAAATATTGCTAGTTTTCTGAGAATTTGAAGGGTGTAGCCTTTTTGAAGACCTCTGGTTAGTGAGGACTTCCCCTTGGAGATCCGGTTCTTGGTCCCCATTCAAGGTTGCCTTGTGTCCCCATACTAGTCAAGGGTTCCCTGCCACTGAGTGGATCTCATAGCCAATTAGCCAGCTGTTGATTACCCACCTAGGTTGAGCAACACTACTGCACAGATGGGCACTTCTTGACTTGCTTGTCTGTGCCATATAGCAGTGTGTTCTGCATTGTTAGGCCATCAGTTGGTGTAGCCTGAGGATGTCCCCTGCTTTCTCTGAATATCATTGGTCTGGTTACCCTGGAAGCTTGTACAACATCTTCTGATATTGCACAAGCAGCCTTCTGGGAGCTGGTTTCATTTTCAGATTCAGCAGAGTCTCTCAGTTTTGTGTGACAGCAGTCTAAATATAAAACTCTTAAGTCTACAGAAAACATATTATATTAATCCCTTACTTACAAATTAAATTTCCAGATGAGAGATTTTTAATTGAGGCATATTAGTATATCCATATAAAATCAATATAATTCTACTAAATGACATACAATGAATATAATACATATATCCAACTAATGCCAGAACCAAGCAAACAACATTCCAAACAAGCATGTGTTTATGATATTACCTGTCAGAACAACAGACAACTGTTACAGTTCGAGTTGATTTCCATCCATGCTTTGGGAACATATTCCCAAGCTTCATCTTCTACTTTTGTTCACTTATAAAATAATAGTTTATACAGAAGGGCATAATAAGCAATATTTGGAGATCATGAGACATATATCTACATCTCAGTGAGCCCCTGGTCAATCATTGAAATCCCACTGAGTGCTTCTGAGTATCATCCTAACATTCCTGGAACAGCATAATCACTTGGCTCTCAGTCTGCAGTTCTCCTTCATATTGAAACACAACCTGTGTAGAGATGGAAGATGGCCTCCAATGAGCTTCCTGGTGTCATCCCTTCCCACCTTGTGCCAGAGATGGTCTATATGACCAATATGATAAAGCCTAGCTGATGGCATAGCACTTCCAAAGTACAATGATGACATCTATGTCAATATATCCAAGGGAAGCCGTGCTGTAAAGGCCACATTGAAATAAAGACTATGGGAGAAGATGAAGTAGACCAGACTATGTCCCTCTGGGATGTTTTTTTCTTCTCTCTCTTTCTGGATCACTTGCTCTGCATGACCAATTGCCAAGTCATGACTTCCACCAGAAGGGGCCCACATGGTGAGGAACTCCTGCCAGCATCCACACCAATGAGCTTGGACATAGCTCCTGTAACCCATCAGAAGACCGCAGCCTGGTCAACAGCTTGACTATAACCTCATGAGACCCCGAAAGCCAGAACCGCCCTGCAGCTCTGCATGCCTGACCCTGAGAGAGATTAAATGTTTGTGCTCTAATATGCTAAATATTGTGGTAATGAGTAACATGGCAATGGGTAATTAAGTAGAGATTAACAAATATCTGATATGTAAATAGGTTTGCATAAAAACAGATTGCAATCCATTTGGAATCAGTTTATTAATGACCGATAACATAGGCAGACAGTAAAATCTCTTCAGGTAGCAGCTAGACCTGGAAATGTGCCCTAACAATGATGAGCCTCAACCCTTGCCTATAAATGTAAATTCAAGTAGCCAAAACTGGAGGCAGTTCTTCCTGCTTAGCCTGTGTCTTACCCCTGAAATTCCATCATCTTCTTGTCTTCTACCTAAGCAAGTATGAAGATTTTGTTCATGCTTCATGGCCCAGGTCAGTGTCCAATTCCTTCCTAAAACCTTTGCAGATGCCCTAAGTATTATTATGTTTGTCTCCCTTCCCTTCTTCAGCATCTATTACGTTAATTCTTTGCCACAGAGTTCATGATTAATCAGGAATCATCTTCCTTTCCCTAAACACCTCAAAATCAAAAGACACTATTTTATGAATTTCCTCTTTCACCTCCCTCCCACCCTTATCACCTACTATGATTCACTCAGTAGTACCCACACCCTGTCTCATGACCCACTGAGCCATTCTATGACATCTTCTAAGCTAGATACTGTACATGCCACTCATCAAGTTTACACCTCATCCATTGTTGCCCCTGGAATCTGGGCTTGAGGGTAAGATGAGATCTCACAGACTCCCTTGCAGCTATGATCCAATGCAGATGCATCTCTGGGAGATTGGAAGGTGGAAAAGAGATGAAGTCTTATTAGTTTTCAGTTGCAATTGAGGAAAACAGGGCTTCCCTGAGTATCTGCAGCCAGCCAGCTTCAAGGCTAAAAGGAAGTTAGGAAGACAATGATAGCAGCAGCAGCAGCAGCAGCAGCAATTTTCTGACCTCAGGTCACAGATAAGACATCGACCTTTAATCAAAAAGCCCAAAGGTAGCTCCCTATACTCTGTCCCTCTATCCCTTCCAATGATTCTGCAAGTACCTAAGTCCTTCTAGTAAATCCCCTTCGGCAAAATGCCTTGTTGCTTTCTATTGCCTGCATTGAGCTCTGATGAGTAGGAGGTACTATACAGCTTTGGTTGTTGGTCTGTTTGTTTGTTTGGTTGGTTTTTTGTTTTTTTTTACCCCATGCCAGTGACCTGGTAATTTTTCTTATTGCTTTTATTCATCCACTCAATGTTTGATAGTTATTCACCAGGTGAATAGATGAATACAGAGAAACGTAGGTATCAAAAGAACACTGATTTCATTTTGGGGTAATATTCGGCAGGTCCTCCAGGTGGACGTAACACTGAGGTGGTGAAATCTAAGATCTGTGGTGAAGAGCTCTGGTCCAGAGCTTCCTTCAATACTTAATTGGTGTTTGTCAAATAGCAGGGGAAAGGATTTCGCTCTCACAGTTTGCTGATTGCTTTAATTGGGTCTGATATAAAGCAAATTCTCTTCCCACTAAATAAATGCAAGCAGTAGAAGAGGGCGAGGAGCAGAATGTGAGGATTAACATGAACTTTTTCTTAACAAGATTGTAGGTAGGACAAACTGCAACTGTATTCCCATCAAATTCTCAACAACATATCAGTAACTACTATAGTACTATGAGGTCAACCAAGACTTATTCTCAATGCCTCTGCTTGCTACAGCAAAATTCAGAGAGAAAAAAAAAGAAAAGAAAAAGAAGGCATTAGCAACTTCCTTGAATGGCCATTATAAGAAAAGCCCTTCGAAACTCCAGAAGGCAACAAAAATTATCGTTAATTAAATGTTTAATGTTAATCAAAGCTGGCATATTGGTTTTCAATCAAATTTTTGATAGACTGGAATTACATTTTAAGTGTTATGGGTATATGATACATCAGAACTTTAGTTACAATCAAAGTATATAGTACATTTATGTTGATTTTTATAGCATTTGGATCACATTTTTAATATTTTAAATGGTCATAAATGTTTATAGTGTCTGTCTCTTTATCTTATGGCTGATAATGTGTGTAATGCTATAGTGCCAAGAACTGAATATGAAACACATATGCAATTATAACATGTTTTCTCTATGTGAATATGAATTCTTTTACATCCAGGAATCCCCTGCAGTCAAACCTAGGCACTGTCTCATCTTCCACAGGAATTACAATAGTGCTAGGTACTTAGGTACTAAGTACTAGGTACTTCTTGCTACAAAATGTTGCCAGTTTTCAAAAGCATTTGAGGGCTAAGGAGATATCTCAGCAGTCAAGACCACTTGCCATGTAAGTACGAGGGCCTCCTGGGCTAGAGACCCAGAACCCATGCAAACAGCTGGGCATGGCCACACCCATCTACAACCTCAGAGGACAGGGACTGAAGAATCTCTGGGGCTTGCTGATGGGGCTCCATGTGGAGGAAGAAGGCCCATCTCAAGGAAAGAAACACACGGCTGAGGACACCTGGTGTTCTCCTCTAGCCTGCGCACACATGCGTACATACACCACACACACCACAGTGCATGCACGTGCGTGCACACACATACACACACACACACAGAGAGAGAGAGAGAAATATTCTGTACCCAAAAACTAGTGATTTCCTGACTTTATTTTCTTCTGTCTAATCCCTATCCTTCTACATAGAGGGTTTCCTGACCTCCAAGACACCCCATAATGAACTGCAGATACTAAACACTTAGTACCATGGTGAAGACCCTAAAGAGGCTTGGCCAGCAAATCTGTCTCTATTATAACTGAAACTTATTCAATTGGCTCTCTGAGCCCGCAAGTCCTCCCACAATCGAGGACCCACTGTGCCAATCACAGAAAGGCTACAGAGCATGTGGCCAAGAAGAAAGGCTCCAAAGCCAGACTGCCTGGCAGTGCACAGCCCAGCTCCACTTGTTACAAGCTATGTGTCCTTGAATAAATTGCTTAACCTCTCAGGGCCTCTGTTTTGTTGCTGATACAATGAACATGAGGAATTAGAGGAGAGGGGGCTGGTGAGATGGCTCAGTGGATAGAGGACTTGCTGTGCAAGCTGGAGAGTTAAAGTTCCAATCCTCATCATCCATATAAATGCCACCAGGCATGGTGGTCTGTCTATAATCCCAGTGCCCAGGGAGGGAGGCAGACACTAGGGATCCCTGAGGCCAGCGGGCCAGCTGAGCTATAAATAAAGTGGAGTGATGGAGGAAGACACTCATAGTCAACCTATGGCCTCCTCATGCATGAAAATACAAATGCATGCATGCACACCACAAACACACAAAAGAAAAAAGAATGAGAGGATTTTGTAGCAGTAGCCTTCTTGTTGCTAGGATGAAATATCCAACCAGTAGAAGCTGATTAGAGCAAAGGGTTTATTTCAGTTTACAACTTCAAAGGAAGCTTCATCAGGGCAGAGCAGGCCACCAGGGCATCACAGAAAGGGCAGGGAAGGGGAGGGAGGGCAGGGGAGAGGAGGGAAAGGAAGGGAAGGAAGAGAGAGAGGGAGGAGGGAGGGAGGGAGGGAGGGAGGAAGGAAGGAAGGAAGGAAGGAAGGAAGGAAGGAAGGAAGGAAGGAAGGAAGGAAGGAAGGCTCTGAGAGAATTAGCTCTTAACATCCAGTGGGCTGCCCTCCTCCAGGGACATACTTCCTCTAGCAAGGCTCTACCTCCCCAATTACCACCAGCTGGAGGCCAAGTATAATGTTTATTCACACATTCATAAGGCTCTGGGGGACAGTCCACATCAGAACCACCACTGCCTTTAAGGACAGCACCTGGCACACTCATAGAAGGTACAAAGCTGAGAATAGTCCTGCCCTCACAGACATTGCAGTCAGACGAAGGAAAGCAATTCATCAATTCCTGGTTCACAGCATACATGTTGCAAACAAAAGCACAGCCCAACATTCCTGGTAGGAGTATTTGAACTAGGCTCTGAAAATGAAAAGGAAGCTATTGCCTCAGCCAGAGGCCACAAACACTGAGAAGGCCCAGGGACAGAGGTTGGAAAGGAAGGAGGCCCTGCCGAGGTGAGTGCAGCTAGAGGAGCTGAGATGAGAGGAACTATGGGGGTAGATGCTGAGAGGGCCTTGCCTCCTCCCTGTGGGATGTAAACTCAGAAATAAAGTCAGAAGTGCCATTGAGAAATTTGAAGATCTTCATGGCCTTAGGGTAGATATTAAAAATGTGTCAGCAGCTCCAAAGTTCAGGATCTGCAGAGATGGATAGAAAACCAACCCCCAGATGCTTTTCCCTCATTGTCTGTTGTCATTGTACCCAGTAGATACCAAGTGTTTGTTCTGTGTCCTCTGTAGCCCACCTTAATGACCTCCATGAACTTGAGTTAAAACAATCACTCTAAAATTAGACATGGAGTGTGATTCTATTATAGCTACTATATTCAAAGAGAACTTTGAACCATCTATATTTGAAGAGCTCCACTAGAAAATTAATAATGGGACAGCCTCCATTGTTCTATGAAATTTCTATTCATTCATGAGATGAATCTGCCCAAAGATACAGATGGGGATCATAACTCTATTTTTAACTTCCTATTCTTCCCAAGTGAAAACAGGTTAATTATATTTCAGAAGTAACCTTTTCTTGCCTTTAGATTGGTAATGGTGTCAAATAATTTCATAATGGATAATAAAACTCCCATTAGTGTTATGAATTATATTAGTATGAATCTTTTCCAAAGTCTTAAAATGTTTCAGATGATATTTTAACTGTCTTAAAATTATGTTAAAATAGATTTTTTAAAAATTATTTCATGGTTTAATCCCAGCTCACCCAAAAATCAGTGGTTTTAACTCCTATGCTACATTAGATCATGTTTGCTTCTCTTTTATACAAAGCATTTACTAATTCTGTGTCTAATGCTCTTACCATATCTGTTCATATGTATTCTTGAAGTTCTTAAATTGTAAAAACAAACCTCTTTGTTTGAGGATGTGGTCTGTGGATTACTTGGGAGGTCATTGTACACTAACACTCCAGTTCATCCACAGAGCTGGGTGAACAGAGTCTTGGGACGGACATAACCATCCAGGAGAGACTTGCAGTGAACAGCTAGTTTATGAGATTGGGGAGGGTGCTTTTATGCAGGAGGGAGGAGGAGGGGCAGGAGGACAAACAGCAAAGGGGATTGATTGGTGAGGGCAAGGTAGCCTGTGGATGTCTCATGAAAGGATTGGCAGGACCCAGTAACCTGTCTATGTCTGGTTTACATAGATAAGTTGAGGGGACTTTCTCAGCCCCAGGTGGTGGGAGTCACATGACTTTAGGCATGTAACAGATGGTGGTGGCTGTAGAGGAGCTGTGACCTTCAAACTTTCTCATTGCCCAGGCTTGTAATTACCTTATAGCTGAATTATGTGAACTTCAGTAAACTCAGGCCTTGAAGTACCTGGACTTATCAAGGTTTGCTGGGGCCCAACAGGTGCTCAAAGTTGAGGAGGAAAGGAGACAGCTGAACTCCTGCTGGTCTCAGGATGAGATGATTGGGATTTCAGGCCAGTCTCAACTTTCCTTTAACCCTGTGTCCTCCATGCCTCTCAGCAGGGTCCCACACGAGGAGGTCCCCTGTGTCTCAGAACACTCTGTGAACACCTGATAGATGGTGAATGTGAGGTAGAGAAGAGCATCGCTTTCAGACTAAGAGGTAGTTTTTAAATGTCCGTTCCTCAGTGGTTGTCTCTGGTCTCTAATTATCCTCTTGAACCCATCACTAAAAGCTGTCCTTTCTCAAAAATCTGCTTCCCCTCACAAGCCTTTCTGCTTACAGGTTCTATGCCTCCCTATGTCTGTCACAAACACTTTGCTGGCAATTAATTATTTTAATTACTCTGAAATATCTCTTTGATATTCAAATGAGTACCCTTAAGCTATGATTACATGAAAGCAAAATATTTATTTGAGAAATAAAAGATTTAACAGCCCTTGGGACATTTAATATTCCCAAGACAAGTAATAGACTTATGGAATATTTTACTAATGCCATAGGATTAATTTGCTGCTGACCAACCTAGATTCTTTGCTTGACCAAACTTTAGTCAGGATCCTGAACCTTCTTCTAGACTCATCTGTGCATCCCTGATAAAATTCAGTTTTCTCAGGAACCCTGCTGAATAACAAGACCCTGCCCTCTTCCCCCAGCTCTTAAAACATCCTTCTCCTCACCCTCCCCTCCACCAGGCGATGGCTGATCATCTATTCTGTCTTTTGTATCTGGTAGTTTCATTTAAATAACATCCTCTTACTCCTGGTATTACCTCTGAGTAACTTTCCAAACACTGACATCTACCCTGTTCCCTGGCCATAAGTTCCCACTTGGCCATGCTGTATTTGAAACTGAGCCCAGTGTCTCTGCCAGCTATAGGATTCCCTTGGCATGGTTCCTGTGACTATTGTGATGTCTCTGGATAAAAATCTTCTTACCAAACTTTAGTGATTATCATAATCATTGAGTATTTTTTAAAAAGTTTTTAACCCATTGAGTTAAATTAGGGTTGCTTGCATGATCATAAGAAGCATGTTTACTGGAAAAAACACCAAACCAAAGCAGCTTATTGGAGGAAAGGCTTTATTTCAGGCTTGCAGATATGAGGGCAAGCTTCATCATAGTGGAGGAAGCTGGCTCACTTCATCATCCATCTGCAGCAGAGAGACCACACCCAGCATCAGCAAGCAAGAGCTGATAGAACACATACCTAGGGATGGCCTAGATACACCCCCAGTGACACACCTCTTCCAGCAGGGCTCTGCCTGCTGGAGACTAGGTAAGAAGCTTAATCAAGAATACCTGAGGCTATAGAGCCATTTACACTCAAACCACCACTTTATGGAATAGGCAACTTACCAGTGGCTACACCAGTGCTGAACTTGATTCCCTCATCTGCCAGCAACCACTAGCTGCCATTAGATAGCCTGGGAGGTCCACAATCTTATGTACCCTTCCCCATGGATGATGAAATATGAACAGGCTCAATCTTTTACTTAAATAAAATATTTTATTTAAACATTTATGAAAATTATTTAAAATTGACAGAAAGTTGCACATATGCAGAGTTTCTGTTCATCCTTCAACTAGATTTCCCCCAATGTTAAAATTGCATAACCATGGTCTGTCCATCACCAGGACACAACTAACCTTGTATGCTCTCAAGTATGTACCTTGCTTGGGTTTTCCAATTTTTTTAAAAATTTTTTTATTGTCCATAATGAGTTACAACATTTAGTGGGCAAACAATGAGTTGTTATCCCCAATTCCCCACTGCCCTCCCCTCCCCCCTCCACTGGATAACCTCCTCCATGGGTCGTCTGGATCAGTCCTTGTGACAGGGGACCATGGATAGACTAGTAATCAGCCAGGTTCTCCTGTCCATACCCCTGGATAGTCTCCCCCACCACGGCTCTCACAATCTTTCTGCCCCCTCTTCCGCATAGTTCCCTGAGTCGTGGTGGATGAGTAATAAGTTTGCTTTAAGGTTGTGAGCTTAGGGGTCTTTGTGTCGAAAATCGTTGGTTTCTGTTCCACTGGCTAATCCTGTGTTGATTTAATGGCTGTGGCTGTGGGCTCCTCCATTGTATGACTGTGGTGGCCCCTCTCTTGCCAGAATCTCAGCTATCGGCCTACGGTCAGTTGGTAGGATTAGGTGAGCCCCAGCACTCTCGCTGCATCCTGAAAGATAAAAATACAATCTCCATCGGAGAGTGAGATCAGTGTAGGTTAACAAATATACACAATTTTGGATTACCAGGATTCGATTTTTAGTAGCCTCCCTATCAATTGGTCCCATAATGCATCTTGTCTTGGGAGCCTAAGAGTACGGGATCCAGTGCCTAACGCCCTGAATCCCAGGTTCCAGACAAGGGGACCCCCTCACTAAGTGGAAAATTGGCCGAATTGAAAGCTGTTGATTGTCTCCCCCAGGCCCAGGCTCCTCCATTACACAAGTGCTCCTTTCTTGGTTTACTGCTCACTCCTATTAGGAGTTGTGGTCAGCCTACTCATAACCACCAATTGTGTTTCCTGTCAGTGGTCTCTGTTTAGTCCAGCTGTCGTTGATCATTTTCCCCTGGCAGCCTGTGCAGTGCCTTCCAGCACTACACTAACTGCCTTCTGGGGGCTGGACACCATTCCGGACGTTGAAGGGTTTCTCAATGCTGGTCGATGGCTGGGGTTTTTCCAATTTTGATTCTTCGCTCTCTGTCACCTGGAATGTCTGAAGTACTAATGAAATTGGTGAATGCATACATACATAGGCAAGAAAAATATGTTCATGCACAAGGTTGTATAATTATAATTTAAGAGTCTCATGCTATACTGACTGAGCTAATCAGGTTGCTTAGAATTATGATTTTATACTCTTAGAATTCCAGAAACACATCGTAGTTCATGTCCTCATCTATTAATCCACCGAACTTGTCATTATCAAAACAAAATGAAAAGAATAAATTTTCCTTACTGGCCTAAGTTATAGAAGTGTCTGTAAGAACTGTTAGCTAGGCATGATGGCTACAGGAAAATCGCAGCTTTCCAGAAGGCTTAGTGGCCAACTTGGAATACATAGTAAGTTCTAGAATCAGGGAAGGCAAGGACAGGGGAGGGAAGGACAGGGGAAGGAAGGGAAAGGAAAGGGAGGAGAGGAAAGGGAAGGAATGTCACAATTGGCTCATCCTTCTGTCGCTGCACAGAGGCTTTGACTCATATCCAACACTGAAATCAGGCCTCTATGCTTCAGAAAATTTATCCCTGAAAGAATGGATGTGAGTCCTGTTATTCAAATTATAGAGGAAAACCTCACCCAGCTCACAGTCCAGATAAATGCCAAACTTGCTGGGCTTTTCTGTGAGCTGAAGAGTGACTGGAACAGTGTGCTGAGCCACATGGCCATCATCCTGCAGCTGGATCACCCAGAGGCTCTTCCCCTTCCCACTTGCCATCACCCCAGAGTGTCCTTGCAAAGTCCCGGAGCCCAGGCAGGCTTACCGTCCACTCACACCTCCCAGTAATGCCCGCTGGAAGGGAGTCTCCAAGAACCCAGAAGGGCAGAGCACACTGGGCTCAGACAATCACTTAACCCTTTCTCCACGGATCTCACAGACTTTTTGTCCATGGAGAGAAGCAAATGATGAGATGCTGTTTTCAGATCCAGAGTAATTTTTTTCTTGAAACTCCTGTCTAATTTTCTGCAGAGTGGAAAATTTGGGAGGAAGACAATATGCTTCTTTCCTGAACTTGGATGAATAGAAAGCTGGGGACTTCACATTTCACACCTGTGGAAGACACTCTTGACATCCCTGAGCACCTCCACATCTGGCGTCACGCCCTTCCCTGACACCTCTCTCAGCAGCAGACATGTGCTTTGCAAATGCTCCCTTCCATCCATGGAGTTTCTGGCCCATCTTCCTCTCTCCTTGCCCCAGCCTGACAGAACAGCCCACTGCTCCTGGTCTACCAACTGCCTCAGCATTTGCAGACTTCTGCCTGCCTGGACTATGGCCAAGGCTGCTTCCAGTGCCATTCAGCTGGGAGTGAAGACCTGGACTGAAATGGGCTTTCTTCTGATGGTTAGTTACTAGGACAGTGTCCAGGGACAAGCAGGTTCCCTCTCAGATGGCACCAGGGGTTAAAGTGATGTCATGATGTCATATGAAGTGACTGGCCTCTATGACAGGGAGTTCCACTACACCTGCAGCTGGTCACAGACAAATTCTATAACTACTTGAGAGTATGAAACCAAGACCAGTACTTCTGTGGTCAGCAGTAGTCATCACTGTACAGTGTCTGGTTGTTCCTGCTGGTTGATGGGACAAAACATCCCACAGAAGGCAGCTGATGGAAGGACAGTTTACTCCAGCTTAGAGTCTTGAGGGGACGCTTCACGATGGCCAGGAAAGGTCCTAGAACAGAGGCTGGACATCACTTCTTGCTGCAGCAGGCAGTAAATAGCAGCAAGAGAGTGAGCCAGGCTTAATCTTGAGTGGGATTTAAAAATAAAAGACATGAAAGTAAGAGAAAAAATGTTAATGAGAAAAAATAAGAGTGTCAATGGGAGGGTGATAAGTGAGCATAATTGGGGGAAGGGTTAAGATCAAAGAGATTCTGTTGTGAGATGGAAGCCGTAGATTCCCCCAAAACTCCAGAGGAGGAAACCATGAAAGAGCCTCCAGGAGGCTCACTGTGTAGTGTGCCTGTGCCTGGTGTTTAGAGGCTTAACTACGATGGCACCTCCTTCGTGGAATGCATCCTACCATCTCATTCAAGGTGACATTCAAGAAATGGTACTGCTATTTTATTCGGTTTTGAGATTTACTATGGGAAAGCCATTAACATAGCAACTAAACTAAAATCATTTTAAAAGAAAAAGAACTCCAATTAGTATCTTCCTCCTATGTTTTAAGACACGTAGCCAAAGCTTTAAATTTTCTTATTCTCATAATTGTAGCATTTTTCAGACGAGTAAGCAGGATTTCAGGGTGAAAGAGCAGCTAAGGTGCCTCCCACTAATCCTACTGAAGGCTAGTGCAGGCTGGTGGCAATTAGCTCTGGAATTCACTGTGTTACTAGTGAGTGTGTCCTGCGCTCCACCTCATTAGTATGCCTGCATTTTCTGCATAAATCTACTCTGGGATGTTCTCAAAGGGGTTGAGGCTGGGTGTCAAGCAGTGCAATCCTTATTGGGAAATCCCTGACAAGACCCTCTTTCTTAAACTCAATGATAACCCACAGTAGGAAAAAAAATTAATTTGTTCCTCATATGATTTTTCAGCATATGAAATATGTATGCTTTTCAGGTACATTTGGCAAGCTGACAACTATATGCTTGACAATTTCTGCTCTGGGCTACACCATGACTAGAATCCTGGAGACTTTTTTAGATGAAAACTGAAAGCCATAAATAGAACACAGTGCTGATCCTCATGGTTCAGGGCTGGGCCAAATGATTTAGAGCAAGACAGCACAAGAGGTCTTATATGGCAACTGTTAACATACTCCCCCCTCCAAAAAAAAATCAATGCTTAAGAATGCATTCTCAGGCTGGAGAGATGGCTCAGCGGTTAAAGCATTTGCCTGCAAAACCCAATGACCTGGGTTCAATTCCCCAGTACCCATGTAAAGTCAGATGCACAAAGTAGTACATGCATCTTGGAGTGTGCTTGCAGCAGCTAGAGGCCCTGGTGCACCCATTATCTCTCTGTCTCTCTGAATGTGGCAAGTGGAATTTACCATAATGTTCATTGTTTATTTTCATCCTCTACAAAAGAGTCACTGTTTCTTCATCTATAAGTCATGGGTAGCCAGGTAAAACCACAAAGAAATTGGTGAAATGAGCAAGAGGGCTGCTTCCAAGGGTGATGGACACTGAGGATACTCAAGATGCACCAATGCAGAAATCCAGAAGTTGTGAGAGCTCCACATTAAAATAGACCTAGGGAAACGTGCGGAAGAAGGGGGCGGAAAGATTGTACAAGGCACAGGATGGGAGGCAATGTGCAGAGGCACTGCTTGCCCAGACACTGACAGCTGCTCTCACAGCTCATAACCCACAAACCCATGGTGCACACCAGCAATCCCACCGAGGAGGACCCTCAGTGCAATGGGGGAAGGGAGGAGGGAAATGACAGTACCAACATATGATGTGCCCATGGAAAGTTAAGATGATAATAATAACAACAATGAAATAAACTAGAAAAAAACACAGTTGTAAAGGCACAAAATGAAAGATCTTGTTTTGCCACACGCCCCGCAGCCTATGAATGGTTAGGCTACCACCATAAGAAACTATCTAGTTAGCACAGGAACATAGCAGATGCACTTGAAGGCTCTGAAATGGGGCATCTAGTCATGAGACTGACTTTCACTTATTTGCCCTTTCTAAGCATCTGTCTCGTGACTTCGTCATCACTCTCTTCTCTCTCCTGCTCTGTGGGACTTGGCCTTGGCCGGCTCCTCAGACAGCTCGTTCCTTAAGCCCTCCAGTATAACCCATATTTAAAATGATACATGAACATTTATTTGAATAATAAGGTCAGAGAATTTCTTCAAATTAAGGTTAGCTTAAAAATCTTCTCAAAACTATTAACAGGTCATACATTCCTTTTAAGAGCCTCCTCCCGAGAAGGTAGCATTCCCATTATCAGCAAGTCCTCTCTTCTGATGTTCAAGGCAAGATAAATTATGTAGCTGATTGCTGTTGTCTGGATGAGACAGCCAATCAGTAACGCCCTTTGCTTGAGGCAAAGACCTGATTGGAATGAAATGATTATAAATGACTGAAAGGTCTATTGTTTTCTGTGCTTAATGTAATGAAAATAAACCCAGATTATAGATCTCTGCAATCTCGTTGCTTTTTGTCTATCAACAGATGGTCAAGCCATTATTTTAAGCTTAACCACTACTCAAGAGAATTTTCTGATGCAATTTTGTTTTGTTTTGTTTTTTGCTTGTGTATATGTAAGCGTGTGTGTGTGTGTGTGTGTGTGTGTGTGTGTGTGTGTGTGTGTGTGTGTGTGGTGTACCTGCCTCTGAGGAGTTTGGGAAGACCCCTCACCTGTGGTGGTAGAGCAGAACTTTGGGTCCTGCTCAATCGCATTTCTACCTGTTTTTATTTGAGCCGGAGTCTCTTACTGATACCAGGGCTTGCCATTTTTCAGGAGCCCAGGGGATTCCCTGATCGCTGCTTCCTGGCAGGACGGGAATGACAGGTACCTGAGACCACCCCAGCTGTTCCTGTGGAATCTGGAGATGCAAACCCTGGAGGTTTAGGCCACCTCAGGCTCTCATACTTGCACAGGAAGCTCACTTAACTACTGAGCCAACTCTACAGCCCTGTTTTATTATTTTATTTCAAGAATTGCCCAAACATAAAATGATCCCCCACATTTCTGTCTTTGTGATAGGAAACATATAGATTTGGCTACATGCTTCGGAAGCCAAAAATGGCAATGTCTTCGACAACACAGACTGAATTTCCAGTCACAGTGATGGAAAGCCGACAGGACAGCTGTGATTTGCAAAGTCATCAGATGAGCCAGGCTCACTCTTCCCACCCTTCTACCAGGACTACCCTAGGATTCCACCCTCTGCCACAAGGCTCCCCATAACTCATTTCAGTCCCCATTCCAAACAGCAGGATGAAAGAAGAGAGTGGTTTATGGAGCACATTTCTCCATAAAAACTGTCGGCTTTTCCTGCTAACTCGCAACACTAGACTACAATCAAAAGTACTTGTACACCGTAATCTCACAAAATCAGAGTTTTGCTTTACTATTGGAGATATCCTTCCTGGTCTTCATGCTGTTAGGGGAAGATCACAAAAGTCCTCTTTAGAGACCCATGTCCTTAAACTCCTCTCCCTCTTCTACTTGAAACCTGAAAATCATTCAAGATGTGAATTCTGTTTCTGAAGTTTCTATGCTCCAAAAATGTATGTGGAAGCATCAGGTGATGGAACAGGGACTATTCAAGGCAGAAATCATTCACAAAATAAATGAAGACAGAGATGACCATGAGGCAAGCTAATGGAAACTAATGACCTAAAGTGATGATTAACACGTTGGCCTTGGTGTGAAAAGTGAAGGCCTCGTGAGTGACACCATCACATGAATAGGAAGCTAAAAGCAGTGCAATGTGCCATGAGAGAAAATGCAGTGAGGAAGGGCCACCCTCTGGCTAGGTAAGGGTTAAGGTAGGCGCACGAAAAGCCAGAGATCAAGAAAATGTTTCGGTTCTGGGTTCAAAAGACTGAAGTTGAAATTATGGGTTTGTTGTTGAACATCTGCGTGACAACAATTACAATATTTTAATAATGGCTACTAATCTTAATAACATGCTGGATATCCTTATTTTAGTGCATCTACAGTACCAAAAGTTTCTTTAAAAATACTTGGTTAGGGAACAAACCTGTCTCATTTCCCTTTTAAATTTCCAATTCAAATGCCTTTTTCCCTCCAACATTTCTGACAAGGTGTAAATGGCTTTGTTGAAATGAGAATAAGTGAGGTGGATAAATGGATGACTGGAATCATTTCAAAATCCCACTTAAACCTTCTTGTGAAAAGCTGCATGGAAGAGCTGTTTTCACTATCATGTGAAATCCTTTTTTGGGCTCATATTTATGGGATTAAACATCTACAGCTTTTAACCCCTACCAACAGGAAGTTGACAGGACATTTTTAGAAAGAACCAAACTGAGCATGTATCCAGGAGTGCCCAAAACCTGGGTCGTGTGGATGTTTTTTGTGACTGTCATTACTGTTTGGTTTGGGATTTCCTTTGCTTCTCTTTAAGCTTAATTCTCAAAGGAGAAAAAATAATTCTCAAATAGAAACCTTGTCCTCACCTAACAGCCCATTTCTCCTCAAACCAAATGCTGTTGAGTAAAGAACATACATGGAAAATAAAAGCGCAGTGATGAGAAGTTACGTCTTCCTGTCAGTGTCTTCTGCCCACCCTTCAGAAAACCACATGGGCAAAATGATGATAATTATAAAAAAAAAAAAGCAGGAAAGAATGAAAACCTTGCCTTTCTCCACAAAAATAGTACTTTAAAATCTGTTTTGACTTTAGTGTGGAATGATTTTCATGTTTTCATTGCTCGTGTTTGTGTTTAATATAAAAGGGATTCTTTGGTTTTCTGGAGCTTTTCCCCCTCAAGTTTAATCCACCCATTTCAAAGTGTTGTAAAGTTAACTAATCACTGAATAAGCTTGAAGCATGAGCCACTACAGTGTCTGATTTTGGGTCGTTGAGCTGTGCTGAAGCCTGATGCTAGCTGTGCGAGGGCTGATCTTCCCCCAGCCTTGACTGAGCTACCGTTCCCAGCATGCCCAAACCCCGTGCTAAGACAGGAGCAAAAACGTGGAGTCCCAAAATCCCCAGTTTCCATAAACAGAAACATCATGGGGAGCTAAAGAAATCTCAAACTTGAACATGCTTCATGCTCAAAGCACATAAAAATAACCCTTTAGTCATTGGTTTTATTTGAAATAACAAAATTTTACAATATAGACACGTTGGGTAAAAGTCCTTCAAAATTTTGTATTTGCAAAGGTTTTATAGTCTGTCTGCAAAAAAAAAAATGTTTTGGCCTTTGACTCCAAATATGTAATATGTTTTACTTGACACTTCAAGAAGAGAAAATATGAACTACATTAGTCAGTTTCATTAAATAATTTGCCCCATCATAGTAGGTGAGTATGGATGATAGGGTGGTGAAAATGATAGCAAAGTATCGATGGTGATTTTTAAAGAAGGACTTACATTTGGGGATTTGTTTGGTTTTGTTTTGACTTAAAGGTTAGGAAATAAAAGATGAACCAGAAGCAAACCAGTAAGTTATTTTAGGAATTCACAAACATCACATCTTGCTTTAGAAACTTTCCATATAAGTTTTAAAAAAATCTACCCAAAATATAGCCTTTTGGGACCATTATATGGTATATGAAAATGTAAATCAAATAGTATCTTTTAAAAACTATTGGAAATTTAACAAAGTGGTCAGTCATAGAATTTTATTCACTAAGTATGTGGTCTTGGGTTTATCGTTTTGTTTATGGTTTGCTGCAAGGATCAAAGTAATTGACCAATGCTAAATGATTAATCTTTAATAAACTCTGAGCAATATCAATTTCCTCTTTTTTCTACCCATTTTCTTTCAATGTTCTCTTTTTTCCCCAGTGGAATAAAACTGTTTCTACAGACTAGGATTAAATCTCTTGGAGGTGCAAATAAAACATACCAAATAATCTAACAAATTAATTAAATATAAGGCCTATATCCAATTTCTCAATGCTTTGTAAACCAGAGCCACATAAGACTTCATGTGTTAAGAGAATTGATTTCTTCAGAGACATTCCTAATACCCACCTAGAATTTGACCGTCTAGGTCTATTGTCTATTGTTCTGTCCTATTCAAGACATAATTCTCATCATTTGTTCAATCAATGTCTGCTCTCAAGAAGAAAAAATTGATTAGATATTGCTTCTTAATAGCATATGAAGATTCGATCAGAGTCACTAATTTGGAATTTAAAAAGCAATTTTTGGTATAACCCTCTTCTCTCATTCCAAGAGAAGAATGCTTCATCTAATAACCTGTGTCTTGAGATAAATGAATGCATTAAAGTTCTTAACACCCCTTTGATGGACTACAAATGGTCACAATACAGGACAATATTTGAACAGTAATGATTTGTGCTTTCTTCTTAAGTGTAAGCTGATTGCAAAGGCTCCTACCCGGCAAGAAGTAAATAGCTAAAGGGGTCATGAATCTTAATAGCTTCCAAATCAGAAAGATCTGCAACTTATATGCTCTGACTGCAGTGTGAATGGAATGTATAAATATTAATAGGCCTGGCTGAGCCTCTGCAGACAAGCTGTCTAAAATTTCACGGGGGGAAGATTGAAGTTGCCATGTACGGAGCAGGCATGAGGTTCCACCTGGAAATGAACTAACTGTCAGCACGTGTGCAAATACACTGTTCCTCAGTGCCACCCTGGCTGCCAGCAGCACATGACTACATGTACCAGAGCCGTCTCTGCCACGTGAAGACACAGCACAGCACCCCTGGAAAACTAATACACAGTGCTTTCCACTAGGACTTGCTGGCACAACCTTGTCCTACAACATCCACGACAGTGACTCTGTTCTCATGGGTAGGAGACAGGGACGGACCCTGGTTTCTCCTGTGACAATAGAGATTGTGATTTTGTGCCATGAGTAATACGGTGAAATGCAAAGTATAAACACTTTACTCATATCATTATCGTTGTTGCTAAATAATATGTTTTGAAATAAAGAAGGTCTACGTTGAATGATTAACATTTTTTTTTTCTTTTCTACCTCATAGCCTCTGCAAAGAACAAGATCTACATGTTAGCTTTCCTGAACTTTTTTCTCTTTCAGGATCAAGTATGTGAAGCCCACTTCACCACTCACAGATGAAAAGAAAGCAGAAAGGGAGAAATTCGGTATTCTCAGTAGTAATGAAGACAGTTTGGTGGGGGTTTTTTGGGGGGGAATTGGTGCTCTTGTTGTTGTTGTTTGTTTTTGGCTTACAGTCTTGAGAAGTTTTATGATGGCAGGAGAAATAATGGCATGAGCAGAGGCTGGACATCACTTCTCCCACAGCAGGTACAAAATAGCAGCAGGAGAGGGAGCCAAGTCTAGCCAGAGGGAGCTGGTTATAGCAACCATGAGCCTGCCCTGCAATGACACACCTCCTCCAGGAAGCTCCACCACCCAAATTGCCACAAGCTGGGGACCAAGTATTCAGAACACATAAGTTTATGAGAGGATATCTGATTCAAAGCACCACAATTCCCATCCTCAGTGTTCCAAGGCTTGCTTTTCTCCCTCACCAGTATTTATTTATCCCAACTTTCTTAAACACCATCCTTCACAGGTATGAGGTGATGTCTCCTAAGAGGGATATTAAGTACTTTTTCTTACACATGTAGAAATGTCTGTTCAGGTCCTTTGCCGATTTTCATGATTATTACTTGTTTTTCTGATCTTAAATTATAAGCGTTGCTTATAGGATTTTAATATGATCCCTTTACCAGATATATTGATTGCAAATATCTTTCCACAGTTCCTAGCCTACTGTCTATCACTTGTCATTTGTTTCTTTGCTGTAAAGCTTTTAAGTTTGATATTGTTCCACTGATTTATGTCTGCTTTTGTAGTCAGCTTTGGTGTTGTATCCAAAATAATCACTGCTAAGTCCAATGTGCAAGAAGTTTGTCCCAATGTTCTCTTGTGGATGGGAGGGGGTGTTGCTATGGCTTCGGGTTTTCCATTTAGGTCTTTGTTTCATGTTTGATGGGGAACACACAACACAGTTGTATAGAAGTTTGATTGGACAAGAATAAAGTATTGCCGAGTGCTAATGCTCTTCTAGGGGAACTTGGCCTGTTTGTTGATTCTTCTGGGCCTCTCTGAAAAAAAAATCCCTCTTCTCTGGGTATGGGACAGGACACCTGTCACATCCCTCTTCTCTGGGTATAGGGAAGGACACCTGTCACATCCCTCTTCTCTGGGTATAGGGCAGGACACCTGTCACATCCCTATTCTCTGAGTATAGGGCAGGATACCTGTCACATCCTTCTTCTCTGAGTATAGGGACAGGACACCTGTCACATCACTGTCTTCAAGAGAGAAAGTGGGAAGGCTTTCTACTTCTGTGATTTTCACAATTTCTTTCAACTTGAAATTCTTAGCATGCCAAGGTAACACATTTTGAGGGAGCATTTCCTGTACCCTAGCATTGGTTGGGGTTTCATAATTCCCCTAGGTCGCTATAAAAATCTCTACTGTTCACATTCTAGAAATGGAACTTTATGAAAATTAATTATAACTACCCACCACAATATTTTTAGAACCAGTTTCAGCCAAGATCACTGTACCCGTTCTTTTGATTTTTCCATACATCCACAATAAATCATGCTTTACAGAGTTCTTTTCAAGCACAATGTTCAAGCAGTGATATACATCAGTCTCCTGCATAAGCCATTCAGACAGTATTTAAATGTCTAGGTAACACTACAGAGCCTCTATTTACATATAAATTACGCCCAGCACATCAAACAAAAATGTCATGACTTTTAGATACTGCCATTAAATTTTACACAATAACTTAATGTTCTTCATTTTGGCAATTAATTCTGAATTTTCATTTGCTCCAATAGGGCATTTGAAAGTAGTTTTGCTTATCTTTTTTATTATTAAGTATAGTCAATCATACTAAGAACTCCATGTAGTTTCACATTAAGTTATTTTTAATTTCACCATATTATTGTAAAAGACTAGTATTCATATGTCATTATTATTCTAGGATATTTAAGTTCCATTCCCTCCCCACAAAAACAAATGGCAGGAAGTTAGCTTGGCAACTTGCCTTTGGCACAGAGCACCAAATGTGTATAAATAAGCAGAGGATAGTTCAGTTCCTCTCTATTGCACAGAAGAAATTATAGACCAAAGAGAAGAAGCGAACTTTCTACAATAACATGGCTAAGAAGGGCTGAGTAGATTTCCTCTCTTCCAGTACTCGTTCTCTAACTTCTTTTGGTTTTGTTTGTTTGGTTGGTTGGTTGGTTTTTGTCCAGTTCTTTTCACCATTTAAATCCCCTCCTCAATTCAGTCAGGCAAAATACCCAAAAACATGAGAATACAGAAACATGGTAGTTATTGCTGAAAGTGGGAATTCTGAACTTCATCAAAATCAAAGTCAGCTGTACTAGACATGAATAAGGAAAACTAAATAAAACTTGTGCCCATCAGGATTCCCTCATGGACAGTGGAAGAGGAGGCCCCACCCTTCCTTGAAGAGTTCTTGGAAATTAATTGTTGCTGGGGAGCAAAAGGCATTTTCTTCATCAGGGTAGCCGCTGGCAAGTTGAAGGTGCCCCACTGCTCATGCAGACAACACTAATTAAATCCAGGGGGATACACAAACACACACACACACACACACACACACACACACACACACACACACACGAAAAACAGTGGCATTAAAGTAGAAGAGGTTGTAGTTGGGAAGAAGGGACTCATTGGAAGGGAGATGGAAAGGAGGACAAGAGAAGATAAAGTAAGGGGATTCCCTTCAAAATATACTGTATATGTATATTACATGTAATATATAATGTATGTATGAGACTGTCAATAACAATAAATTTGTAAAGCATTATGGAAAATTATACAAAGAAAAAAGTACATTCATTTGTAAATGATGTAACACGTAACCGTTTCTTACTAAGAACACATCTTCAATTTTAGTCACACAGTGTTTAAGAATTAGTTTTTGATTATCATTCTTAATTATATTAGAATATGCTCGAGGCAATATTTACCTTGCATCAATGTTAAAAATATCACATCCAGAATATAATATGGCAAAGGATAAAAGAACTTCAGACACGGAGTGAAGAAAAAACAACTAAATTACTTTAGGGCAGTTAATTGAGAACAAAGTTTCAGGAGCCTTGAGAATGTGCATCCCCTTAACCTAGCAATTCAACTTCTAAAAATGTGCCCTAAATTAATAATCCTAACTGCCAAATGAACTGATTTCATTAAAAATGCTACTGATATTCTATTTATGATTAAGATTGAACAAAAGAATTCACACTAAGTGACAAAACATAAGACAGTGGTTGCCTGCACTGAAGTACATCCGGTGAGTGTATCCTGAAGATAATAAAATGGTAATTAAGTATACTGCATGATAGTAGGACCATGCATATGTATATGTTGTTATACACATATACACATGTGCATATATACATATATAGAGAGAAATAGAGAGAGATACATGAATAGCTTACCATAAAACTATGGAGAACAAAAAGGAAAGATCCAAAAGTAGTTTATCAGAAATGTTCTATTCTTTCTGCTATTTGATATTTATATTTTTCTACAATGGCCATTGTTTCATTGGGAATTATTGTAAAGATAATAAGAGGGGAACTTTCAATTCTAGTCACGGATTAGCTAATTTGAACCAATTCCTTTTCTTTCTTTATTTTTAATTTTGTTTTTATTTATTTATTTGCAAGCAGAGAGATACAGAGAGAAAGAGACAGATTGAATGGGTGTGCCAGAGCCTCCAACCACTACAAACAAACTCCAGACATATGTGCACCTTGTGTATCTGGCTTTACATGGGTACTGGGGAATGGAACCCAGGTCATTAGGCTTTTCAGGCAAGCACCTTAACCACTGAGCATCTCTCCAGGCCCCCAATTCCTTTTCTGAAGACAAAAGAACACTTAAATGAAATATTTTTTAAAACATTGCTTGAGGACATCAGATCAGGTAGGGGACAGAGACGAGGGAAACAGGCATACCTTCACAAGATTTGCTCATACAATGTATATACTTATTCATAATAAAGATATTAATTTAAAAAAAAAAAAAACAAAAGAACCCCAGAGAAGTGAACTGCTTGGATCTAGTTTTATCTTGAAGAAAATTCCAGAGAAGAGTGCTTAAAAGCCAGGAAACATTGTTCACAATTTCTCCCCCTAGTGCAATGAAATTTGGGCCCCAGCAATGCTCACAGAAACCCCGAATGTTTTGACTTGGGATTGTAAAACTTGCATCGTTTGAATGGTTCAAGGTCATGAATAGAACTCATCTTGAAATCTTCTCGATTGCCCAGAAGAAAAAATTCAATTCCTTTCATCTCATATAATTCACGAAAACCTAAATTTCTGGTGCCTCTAGGCTCCTGGCAAAAGCAGTTTTCTAAACAAAGAAACCTTTATCCTAGACCTCAAATTATTTCTGCAAATAATTTTTAAAATGCAAAGTCGAGATGTAGTCAGAGGTAGCAAACATGCAGAGGTATAAGACTGTGAATAGAAGGCAGCAAAACTACCTACTGAAACACATGTGCAGGGCTCCTTCTAGATTACTGCATTTGTAGATACAGAGTTTAATGAGGGAGGGGATGTTTTGCTTCACTTTTTTTTTTTTTTTTGCAACAACGTCTTGATGTATAGGGTAGGATAACCTTAACTCACTCTGTAGGCCAGGTTTATCTCAGTCATGATCTTCCCGTCTCAGCCTCACACCATGCCTAGACAAACAGAGGTTTTTTTTTTTAATCTTCCTGCTTTCCATGTTCAAGGAGATAAAAGGAAATATCTCATTTCTGGCACAAAGTTAGAAACTAAAAATACAGATCAAATTAACAGATTTTGAAGTATATCCAAATATTATAAACTAGCTGCTTTAATAACCTATTGTGTATAGCGAAACAAAGATTAGTGACCATGCCAGGCATTGTGGTGCACATCTTTGATCCCATCACTCAGGAGGTCAAGGCGCAAGAAGGATCACTATGAGTTCAAGGCCACCCAACGACTACATAGTGAATAGGCCAGCCTGCGCTAGAGGGAGACCCTATCTCAAAAAGCAAAACAAAATAGTGAACTAGACTAAAAATCAGAAGAAACTCACCAGAATGAAGTATAAAGAGACAAAAAACTACAGAAGAAAATGTCAGTGGCATAGCAGACAAGTATATCTAACATATATTTAGTCGTCGTCCCAGAAGAAAGAAAATTAGACAGAAGCAACATCTAAAAAATAATTGTAACCTTTTTTTTCAAAAAAACAGTGTATCAATTCACAATTTAAGGTTTTATGGAAGTGAAAAAAAGTTTTTGCTGGTTCAGTTTTTAGTCAATCCCTAAATATAGCTATTGTTTCAATAAGAGTTTTTTTTTTTAATCTTCAATTTATTTTGCTAGGGTGAAAATATACAAAATGTAAGCTTACTATCTTAACCACTAACCCTTCTATAAAAAATAGCTCCCATAACAATCAATATTGTGAGCGTACATTTCAAGTAGATTTTTAAAAATTCTACTGAAAACATCCTTTGAATTGTTTAGCCAAAACAGGCCATTTTCTCCTAAAAGGTGTTATTAACCCGTCCGTGTGCTGTCTGCTAAGTGACATGAAGAAGTAGCCTCTGTTCCTTAATGGAACGGCATAAATGGATTTGTTTACTACATTGCATTATTACCAATTCAAAAGGAACTATGCCAAGGAGCATAAAACAAGTAAGTTCCAATAAAAGAAATCACCCAATGAAACAAACACGTACATAATAATAATAATCAAAATGCAAATTTATCTAGGCAAGCTAATTGAATGTAAAATTACATTTATCAAAGTATCAGCTTGTTGACGATTTTTAATGTGAACATATAGACTTGAGATGTAGCTCAGTTGTTAGAGTGCTTGCCTAGCATACACACAAAGCCCCAGATTCAATCCTCAGCTCCTCCTAAACCACCATGCATGGTGGCATAGGCCTGTAATCTCAGCACTTGGGAGGTGGAAGCATGCAGATCAAAGTTCCTCCTCAGCTGTTTTGAGGCCAGCCTAGAATATGTAACAGCGGAGCTGGGGATTAGAACTTAAATAGTACCCAGCAAATTCCAATGCACCTCAGAACTTAAGGAGTACCCAAATTCTTGTCTATAAAATTAAAGAATTAAAATTATAGACCACCAAAGGATAAGGTATAGTGGGAAACTTTATTCAAAAGAAAATGGGAAGTTACAGAGATCTCCAGCCACCAGTGTGGGAGAGGTTTTAGCCAAAATCTATGCTGTTCAGCTAAACAAGCAGGAAAAGAAAAGATCATGAAAAGGAAAGGTTCATATGGGAAAGAAATCCAACCCCTCACCACAGCAGGCTGGGAGACCTTACCTAGCATCCTTCTGCTAGGCCATGTGAAGGAAGAAGAGGCAGAATTATCTGTTCAGTGAGTATTCCCTGCCCCAGGTGAGCAGAGACAGTTGGTTGGTCCCTACCTGACCAATCAGTTTTAGCACCTAGGTTTGAACTCTAGCTAGAAACACCTCCTATTCAAGGGGAGGGGGAGTCAGGTTTGGAATCTATGAAACTTGCCTGAAACTGTCATAACCCTCCCTCTGAAGAAATAACCCTAACTGCTGTTAGGGTATTGGGGTGTGGAATCAAAAAAAACTCCAGAAAAAAATTGAAAAAAGGACATACATGCTTAAGAAAAAAAATCAAAGAATACCCATTTTCACCCTGCAGGAGGCAGGGTAAAGCTCTGACCGGGGAGGATTTAAGGAGGAGCATAACAACATTGTATGGGGCCTCTCTCCTAAATTCCTACAGATACATGAAACCCTTTAAAAAGAAAAAAAAAGATTGTCAACATAGAAACAAAAACAGAATTTACAAAAATAATCATGTTTTGTTGGCAAATTATTTAGAACAATTTTTATAACCCATTAATTGTCTCTTTTTTAAAAAAAAATAGGGGAATAAAAACAAAAGGCACAAGAAAAGAATAAATAAATTACATTAACATTCTACTTGTATGTCATAGGCAGCATACTTTTCTTTAAAATACTTTAATTTATTTATTTGTAAGCAGAGAGAGACAGGGGGAAGATGAGAACGAGAGTATGAATAATCCAGGGTCTCTGCCATCATTGCAAAGGAACTCCAGACACATGTGCCACTTTGTGCATCTGGCTTTTTGTGGGTACTAGGGAATTAAACACGGCCTTTCAGGCTTTGCAAACAAGCACCTTTACCTCTGAGCCATCTCTTCAGTCTAAAGTCTTTTAAATATAATTTTTATGTAAAAATACACCTCATACATAGGCAAGCCTTTAATCCTAGCACTTGGGAGTTAGAGGTAGGAGTCCAAGGCCACCCTGAGACTACATAGTGGACTCCAGGTCATCTTAGGATAGAGCAAGACCCTACTTCAAAATACCAAATATGTATATCTACATATACAAAATCTAACACCACTTCATGATCAAAACAGTTGAAGTAATTGGAATAGAGAGCCTATACCTCAATATAATTAAGGCCATATACAAAACTCCTAAAGCCCAAATAATACTCAACGGGGACAGACACAAGGAGTTCCCACTAAATTCAGGAACAAGACAGGGGTGCCCACTCTCACCACTGTTCTTCAACATAGTCCTAGAAGTTCTAGCCCAAGCAATAAGACAGGAGAAAGACATAAAAGGGATACAAATTGGAAAGGAAGAAGTGAAACTATCCCTTTTTGCAGATGACATGATCCTATACATAACAGACCAGAAGAATAGTATCAGTAAACTCCTGAAGGTGATAAACTCCTTCAGGAAAGTGGCAGGATACAAAGTTAACACACAAAAATCAGTAGCCTTCCTATATGCAAGTGACATGCATATAGAAAAAGCAATCAGTAAAACAGTCCCATTTTCAATAGCCACACACAAAATCAAATACCTTGGAAGAACACTAACCAAGGAGATGAAAGACTTGTATAAAGAAAACATAAAAATGCTCAAGAAGGAAATTGACCAATGGAGGAGGATATCTAGCTGATTGGGGATGGGGGGGGGCATCAGGGAATTGGGGATAACAACTCATTGTTTGCCCACTAAATAATATAACTCATTATGGGCAATAAAAAAGACATTTATCTAAAAAAAAAAGAAGGAAATTGAGGATGACGTGAAAAGATGGAAAGATCTCCCATGTTCCTGGAAAGGTAGAATTAACGTCCTGAAAATGGCAATACTTCCAAAAGTTATATACAGATACAATGCAATACCAATAAGAATATCAGCTTCATTCTTTGCAGACACAGAAAAAATAATCTCCAAATTTATTTAGAATGGCAAACAGCCTTGGATATCCAAGCCATGCTTAGTAAAAGAAGCATGTCAGGTGGTATCACCAAACCCAACCTAAAGATATACTACAAAGCCATCATAATAAAAACATCATGGTACTGGCACAAAAATAGACAGACCAATGGAACAGAATTGAAGACCCTGCCCTAAGCTTGAGCAACTATAGTTACTTCATATTAGACAAAGATGCCAGCAATGTTAACTGGTGTAAAGATAGCATCTTTAATAAATAGTGCTGGACAAACTTGAAAATATATATCATTATTCCATTAGGGTCATGAACTAAAGGTAAGATATATTTCTCTTGCCATTGGTGAAAGCTGAAAAGCTTTACTACCAAACTATTAGTTGAGTTTATTGATCCCTCTAATCACTAATTCTTATAGCCCTTGTAAGTAATAAACATATGTCAGAGAATAAATTTGGAGAATGTACCAAACTTTCTTTCAAAGATAATTTGGTTAGGTTTTTTTTTAATTAGGAGTAAAACTGGTTCCCATATCTTATTTCTAATATTTAATGAAATGCAAATTGAATGCTTCTCTCAGTTAAACATCAGAAGGGTCAATGTGTAAGCTCTTCTCTGGTATTCAGACTCATGCTGTGAATTTTAAGTGCTAATTCCATAGTCCATTTCTCTCACACCTCACTGCTGACACACTCCTCAGTCCTTCCCTGGAATCAGGCTCATTTTTCATGGTGATAAAGGGGTTGACATGTGTCTTTTCCTGGCTGCCCAAAGCACTCCATTTACCATTTTCCATTGGAGCTCTAGTAGGTCCTACTAATCATGAAAATTTGTATAAAAAAAATAAAGAGCTCTGAAAATTGTTTGGGGGTAATTCCAAGAAAATTAGGTAAATGAATTAGAGCCAAGTGAATAAACAGAGCTAGCATCACATGAAGTCATTATGAAGAATATGGTTTTGCAAAGAAATGTCATTTGCAAGAGTCCAAATGTAATCCTCCAAGTTCTGTAATGTCACATGAACACTGGCATTCAGTGTGGCTCTCACATGTCTTTCACTGAGCACATTAGGCTGGAATGCAAGCCAGGGGTCATGGCCACTAGTGTACTTAAGAAAAAGATGTTATGGATTGGTTCTCTCAACTAGGAGTAGGCATGAAAACGAATGGTAGGGAGTCCATGGCAATAGTCTTCGGGTACAACCATGGCTTTATAATTTATTATGTTTTTAAAAATTTAACAATTAAAAAAAAACTCCAGTTAAAAAGTTGCCTCTTGTATGCTAGACTTTCTCAAATACCATCAAATATGGAGCTATTTAGAAATATGATAACTGAAGGCACCTTTAAATTGCTTTTATCCAGGCTTTCAATACCTTATAGGGTGGCCTGTGGGTAAGACTTCAAAACTTAAAACATTGAAAACTGTGGTGCATAAAAGAGAAGAGAAATGCTTTGATCATATGGAAGCTGATGAATTGCGATAAGATATACAGTGTGAGATGGTAGGAGGGAGGCATCCCCTGGCGTTCCTTCTCACTATCCATTCAGCATCCCTCTGGAAATTGTGCCTCTGTTCCTTTCTTAAAAACCACACTTCCCCCTAATCTCAGCTCCCGTGTATCTGCAGGGGTGGAGCATGCTAGATAGGACTGTGCTATTCAGCACACTTGATCCCATCAAAGCCTATCATCACATAACCAGAACTAACACCCCGCACACTTCCAGGACTTCTGGAAGTGGGACTTTCTCTCATTGCCTCCAGGCCTGAACCAGAGAGACTACTGGGCTTGGAATCACTGCACACAGTTGTGGCTACACAAGAGAAGGCAGAGCTGAGAGATGAAGAGACATTACCAAATCACTGTGGAAAGTCCTTTGATCCTGAACCCTCACATGTCTGACATCAGCTCTGTCTCAGGACTTTCTCTCACATAGGTGGATCAATTCTCTTTGCTTAAGCCAATGCATACTGCTTACTCATGCAACCAATATAGTATGAACCATGCATGAATGCCAAAATGAAACTAGGCTTTCCAGGAATCAATAACACGTGTGTGTGTATTCATGTTGTGCAGCTGCCTGTGTGTGTGGATGTGTGTGTCCATGTATGGGGAGGCCAGAGGACAACTTTGAGTGTTGTTGCTCAGGTGCCACACACCTGTTTTTGAGATGTGGTCTCTCGCTGACGTGGAACCTGACAATTAAAATAGATTGGCCGGCCAGCAAGACCGATGGATCCACCTGACTCTACTTCCCCCGTGTTGGGATTCCAAACACAACACCATGCTTGGATTTTTTTTAATACGTACAAGACAACCTTTACCTAATGAACTATCTCCCTAGCCCAAGATTATGCTTTTAATCTAGAGACTTGCACTGTAGCTAGTTGTTGTTTACATATTCAACTCTTCCATTAGATAACAAACCCCCCTTGTGGGTAGGGACAATGACTCAGTCATTTTATCTGAATTGTCATTTAACACAGTTCATGAAAACAGTACATGTTCAATACATATTTATTTAATTATAGTCAAAGAAAAATGTATTCACAAAAGCTTCACTAGTGAAAAATTAAACTTTGGTCACTTAGCCAAATTATACTTTTATTCTATTGATAAAAATCTAGAAAGAAATAACCTAAAAATACATGAATATAGGCCAAGTTCCTAGAAAATTCATTTGTATGTAAGGCTTTCCTTCTCAATATTACTGAATAAATAAAATATTCCTCAGTTTCAGAAAACTGAAATATGAGAAACTCATTTTAAAACATTTATACAGTGCTTTAGAAAAAAATTGCATATCTGGCAATAATATATAGAACAATGCACCCAGATAGTTGCTCCCCATGAAAATAGTAAAGGGTTATCGATAGAATATTTGGGCTACATCTTCTTTGAACTGTGTTTTATGGGATAAGCTTGGGTAAGTAGGTTGTTTATGGACAATAAAACGGCCAATCCATTATCTAGAAGAAAGACTTGGTATCTTAATTTCAGCCATTACAAATATGCCTTTAAAGAGAGAAATTATTTCTGCTGAATAAGGGTTTTACTTTCTTTGGTGAACTCTACACCATGAAATTGTAGTGAAAATGTCTGCAAGAAGGTTCTAAGAAGCTGACTATTGGGTTTTAAAACATACCAGTAAGTAATGGTAACATTAAGACAGGAAAATGTTTTCACTGAGCTATCTGTGACAAAGTTGGAAATGGCTTTTGTCAGTAATTCCAAGGCCCAAAGCAGAAAGACATCTCCTATTTTCTCATAGCTTTGTTTTGTTTGTTTACATGCTGTCATGCTAGTTTTCCAAAGTTACAGGTCATCAAATCATGTGAAAAGCTATCCAACAGCAGATTGGGAGGCCTCATTCACAGAGCTGGTGACCCCTGACTTAGGTGGCACCAAGAGTCACATTTCTAATATATCTCTAGGGGATATCTGTACTTTTAGTTAGAGATCACACTTGACAACCACTGTTCTATACAGCTGCTCATAATCCATTATAAAAAAAAGTAATTTCTGAAATACTTTACAAACTGAGAAAGCATCTACATTTACTTTAAGCATATTTTTAATTGATACTCAAAATTCATTTGTCTATCAAATTCCATCATCATATACCTACATAAGGTGTTGGTTGATTAGTTGGCTGACTGGCTGGCTGGTTAGTTAAGATCAAACCCAGGACCTTGTGAGTGTTTATTATTTCATAAAATATGGGGTGGTTTTTGCTTAAAATGAAAAACTTATGTGATAGAGCTTTTAATGAAAGCAACATTTTAATTGATTTAACCACCTCTACAACCTTACACATTTGTGCACATGTAATAAGTATGTCACGAATCCTTGATTGGTTGAGCAGCAATTCCATTTTGTATGGAGCAGGCAAATCTTTAATTTTTTTAATGAATCTACTTTGTTTTGAATGCACATTTTTAAAACATTTCTCCCTATCAATTAGTTTGACTATCTTCAACTCCAAAGCCACCTCTAACCGTACTTGACCTGCCTCTTCACTCTTTCACTCGAATCTGACTTTTCACTTGACCCCTCCATTTTGTCATCATTCAGCTCCCTTTGTTTTCAAGTCTTTCCTCTGGACTCCATGATGGATTGATTATTCCAACCATTCCTTCCATGTTATTTCACAGCCGGGCTGTCTTCGTTGCCTGAGCCGCATGCATTCCACAAAAGTCTATCCTGGATCACACCAGTCTAGCAAAGTCTCCAGGTCTGCTTCTTTACAGTTGAGAAAATGCACACAACATCCACCATAAGGCTGCCTCACATTCCCAGTTTCACAATTCTCAATCCCGCACAATCATTCAACATTCAAGTGGCTGCCTTCCACCATCCTTCAGAATGATGATTCTAAGCCTCGACTTCCCCTCCCACGTGCCTTGTGCCTTATCTCTCTCGGGAATGACTTTGCCTGCCACCTCACCATGAAAGCTGAGGCCTCTATCTCTCAGCTTCCTCCTACCTCTCCCAGTCCTATGGACAAAGAAAGGATATTCCTTTTGAGTTCTATGGTGGGAAACCTTCAAGACGGGCTATGTGGCCCCAGTCTGGTATTCATACTCTCTAATCCCTCCCCATATTGCAACCTACATGGACAACAGCTATGACAGAGTGAGGGTATGTCACTTGGCAATCAGATTCTAAAAGCCACCACACCTGTCCTGGGCCTTTACTCTCTTGGGTCAGTTATAGTTTTACCTTAAACCTGAGACTCTCCCTTGATCTCTTCTTCCCTATAGGAGTTTTCTTTTTCTAGAAGAGATAAATTCCCATTCTTGGAAGAGTGCCCTCCTCCAGCCCATGGGATACCCCAATCTAGGTCTTTAGGTGGGGCTTTCCATGGAAAAGAGCAAGACCTCTGCCTTCCTTCCTTTTCTTAAGTTCTATCTAATATCTATAATAAAATCTTTCTAAATTTAACCCTCTATGTTCTGTGAATGTCATTCTTCAAACTCCTAAGATAAGAACTCGAAGGCCACTGATTCAGTGGAGACTTTAGATGACAGTGTCCCACACCCTATCTCCTGAGTGTCCCACACCCTATCTCCTGAACCCACCCAAGAGCCAGGAAAGGCTCTGTCACTCTCAAGGACATCCCAGAATTTCTCTATCACCAAGAGATCTGTTGCCCAAACTGTTAATACAATCAACACCCAGATTCCAAATCTTCAAAACCTATGAGGTAATAAATGCTGTTGTAAAATTGCTGTTAAATTTAGGGGCAATGACCATAGCAACAGATATCTATATACAGGGTTTAAGATCAGGCAAATCAAAACATTCACCTTTTTTTTGTTTTATTTTGTTTTGTTTTTTTGTTTCTTTCCCTCCATGTTTGTTTGTTTGTTTGTTTGTTTGTTTGTTTGTTTGTTTTGAGCTAGGACTCCACTTTGTAGCCTGGGCTGGCCTCTTGACCCAGTGCTGGGATTGCAGGTATGTGCCACTCAACCTGGTTGGTTCACCTCTTCCTGCTCCTTGTCTGACCTATGACCAGGAATCCTTCCCACAGGCAACCGTTCATACTAGTTGGTGTGTAGCTCTTGTCTGACCCTGGGCATGAGGATGCCATGGACTGAAAGGAAGTCCACTGCTGAGTCACGAGGGTAAGGCAGGAAGAGAGAAAGAATACATGAACCTATATTTCAACATCCGTTCTCATCTCCACTTCTATATGAAGTTACTAAACTCTCCTCCTTCTCAATAATCTAAAACCTCAAACAGCTCTGCTCACGGTGTAGGGAGGAGACAGTAAAGGTTGCTGCCTAGGACTTAAAAACAAGGCAAGACAGGCAAGTGGACCAAGCCTGTAGCAAGAGAAAAGAACTTAGAGGCATCTCTCCCACTTACCAGACAGAGGGGCTTCCACACTGCTTCCTTTAAGGAACCATTCAGGCTTTTACCCTTGAACTTAAAATGACCCACTCAATCTCTTATAAATTCTGTTCATTATCATTCATATTCATTTATTCTCTCTTTCTCTCGCTGAGGAGTTAGGGTCCTTCTGGGGAAGATGGAAAGCAGACAGAAGACAGTCACTCGGGTAGTTAGAAGCAAACACTTTACGCTTCCTCGGGAGCAGAGAACGGGAAGAAAAAGGGCTCCTTTGAAACATCATTCCATTGTCATGGCAACATAGTTGGAAAGATTTATTTTTATTGTTGTTGCTTTATTTTTTGAGAATAAAACAATGGAATTTCTAGAATGGGAGAGAAAGGAAGGAATTTTAAATCACTTCTAAATTGAGAGGCTTGCACAATGAGTAACTGGTTGTAATAACAATAAGACATAAGACTGGGGAAAATATCAAAGGACTAGGGTAGAAGGGAAAGTTAAAAGAATGATTTAGCACCATGTGTGAGATGTATATCAGACGACAGGTAGAGATGGCGTGAAATAAGACAGAGCACATGGAACAGTACACTGACCATGACAATTGACTTCAAAACATCTATCAATTCATAATTCTTCATTATTTTTTTCTGTAACTGAAAAGAAACTATTCATAGTTCATCAGTTCTTCAAATCCTCATTTGTAAAATTCAGTTCATAATTCATAAAATTAAGGCTCAGCTAGAATTTAATATTACATGAGCAATTAGTCACCGTGATAGGGTTCAAAATTGGTGACCTGCAGAAGCAACTTCTGCACGGAATGTAGATTTTTTTATTAACATATGGAGACAGGGTGATTCTGGTCCAGATGGCCAATGTGTAGCCACACCAGTTCAGTGAGAGAGCAGGTGAATATCGAGGCAGGATTTCCAGGGGTTTTGGTTCGTGCAGGTCTAACATCTTCCTCTGGGTGGGCGTGGGGGAACCAACCTTTTTGTGGGTGCATTCACAGGTGGGGTTGTCTAGGACCCACACAGTCCAGTGAGCTGACAGGCTACCTAAGCACTGGAATGAGGGACTAGCCCAACGAGCCAACTCACAGAGTGCGGGAACCAGGAGCCCACACTGGCCAGGGTGGAACCCATGCCTTAGGCTTGACCTCCACCCAGAGTGACCAAGCCTGCCAGGAGCACTAGTTCCCTGCAGCCTGAGGCAGGACACCTCCATAAGTTCTCTGTGAAGCCCTTCTCCCCAGCCATCACCACTAGTAGTACCCGAGAGACTTAGCTCAGACCCCAACAGGCAGACCCCTGAACTCCATGCCCCCCTTAAGGATCTCTGCCCTAGGGCAAGGGCAGAAATGCACACTATCCCCCACTGACCCCCCCAAACCTGCCATTCCTTTGCTAGTGATAGGCCCTGGAAGGTGCTGCCCTCAACCAACCCCCTTGCGATGACTTTACCCCTCCCAGCAAGGAGAGCCCCACCTGGAGTGATCATCACCCCTGTGGGGGAGACTTTTCCTGGGGTGATGCTAGCACACATCTTCTCCCCAGATAGGGCACAAACCACAGACAAAAGGACAATTACACCATAATCAGTTTGGTGAACCAAAGAGTTTATTGGAGTTACTTAGAGAGCAGGGTGATGGGTTGCTTACAAGAGCAATAGATAACTCAAATACAAACAGAAAGCTGCACCACCAGAGAGCTATAGAGAGGCTACACCTATTAGAATCTTGCCAAAATAGCAAGGTTTGTCTCATTTGACCTATACTGATCTCACTCTCAGATAGAGATTCTGTTTGTATTTTTCAGAAGGCAGTGAGAGAGCCATGGTAACCCAATTACACCAAGACAGGGGATGATGGCTGACATCCTGGCAGGAGATGAACCACCCCTGGCCTTCACACAGGGCCCAAAATGAAATCTAAGAGAAAGTGACAAGATAAACATGAGACCAAGCACCACAGCAAGTCTGATAACCCAGGAAAGGTCAATGGAGACAGACATCAATGACACCCAACACAACCCAAAGCAGAAGTACAGAGACACTTAAGATTTCAACAATAAAGCAGACTTAAAACTCACGCACCATGACTCAAGGAACTGAGGGAAAGAGGGGGTAGAAAGAATGTAAGAACCATGGTAGGGGAGGATATCCAGAGACATTACCCCCCTCAGCAACAATGCACAAAGGGGGAAGATGAAAAACTGGCTACCTCTGGTGCAGTGCATAGCCCCCTACCCTATGGACAGATCCAGTATGTGCACAGAGAAGGGGCCACAATGGGTAGGAGACAGAGAGGAGGGAAATGGGGGCTCCTTCACAAGATTTGTTCATACAATGTCTATAACTATTCATAATAAAGATCTTAATAAAAAATCTGAAACTCTTAAAAACCTGAAAGAAAAAATAGAGGGAACTCTCCGTGAGATAGAAGTGGGGACATACTTCCTTAACATAAACCTAGTACCCCAGTATATTCAAAAATCATTCAACCAATGTGATCTCATCAAGCTAAAGAGCATCTGTACAGACAAATATACAGTATACAGAGACAATAGACCATCATCAGATTGAGAGAAAATCTTCACCAGCTATACCATGGACAGAGGCTGAATATCTGGAACCTGCAAAGAACTCCAAAAATTAAATAATAAAAAGATCAAACACCCCACTCAAAAAAAAATGGGGCAGAGAACTAAACAGGAAAATCACAAAGGAGGACATACAAATGGCCAATTCTCACTTAAGAAAATGTTCAACACCCTTAATCATCAGGGAAATGTAAATCAAAACAATGAGATTCCAATTTACTCCAGTCAGAATGGCAATAATTAAAATATCCACCAAAAATAGATGTTGGCAAGGATATGGGGGAAAAGGAAAGCTTATTCGCTACCGGTGGGAATGCAAACTTGTATAACTACTATGGAAATCAGTGTGAACGCTCCCGAAAAAGAAACAAATAGAGCGGTAAACCAACAGACCCAGCTGACACTTTACTGGGCATCTACCCACAAGGCTCCTTGCGTCAACACAAAGACATCTGCTCAACCATGTTTATAGCTGCTTAATTCACAGTAGCTAAGAATTGGAATCAACCCAAATGCCCATTGCTGGACAAATGGTTATCAGAGTTGTGGTACATATACACCGTGGAATTCTACTCTGCAGTTAGGAAAAATGGCATAATGAATTTTGCAGGAAAGTGGATGGAATTAGAGCAGATCATACTCAGCAAACTCACAAAAGAACAGAGAGAAAAACACCACATATTCTCCCTCATCTGTGGTTCCTATTCAGAGTAAGCTTAAATAGTAAGCAAACCTGACCTGTGAATGGAGAGTCAGACAACTGGGATGAAAGGGAATAGGGGGATGGAATGAGAAGGCAAGGGGAGATATACACAAAGCTAAATCCAAAATGAAATGATACCATAGAATCCTTACTATTGGACAGACTGATAAATGAAATAACCTTCTAGGGAAATATGGGGATATCATCTGGTCATAAGAGCTAACTCTAATACAATTGGCTCTGGCTTGTAACTCCCCATGCCAGAAATTGGTTACTTTCCCCATTAAGTTGTTGATCAGAGAAGACAGGCTTCTGTCAAAGCACTTGATTACCCACCCCAGGCAAAAGATAAGACACAATTGATGAAGACACCACAGGCTGCTGTCACACAACATGGAGAGACCCTGCGGAAACCTGGAAGGAAGCCAGTTAGTTCATATAGTGTTGGATTGTGCTCCATGAGCTAACAGGGGAAATTGGCCAACAGTGTTGGGAGAAAACAGAGGACACTGCTATAGGACAGTGTGATGGTTAGGTTCTGTTGTCAACTTGATCTTTTTAATTATCTTTGGTGGGTCTCTGAGGATGTTTGCAGGAGGGCGGCCTCTCAGCAAAGGGCAGGATGTAAAGAAGTTCAAAGAAGCTAGAAGTAAACATCCTTTCCTGTATGAGCAGTGCAGAATGGAAATTCCAGAGACTCAGGAAGCCATTAAGTCTGGGGAAGGGTTGTAAGACCCCACCCTAAGGCTATATAAAGGGGAAGAGATTCTCTCCTTTTCCCTCCTGCCTGTTCCCTGTTCTGTGTGTGTGGTGTAGGTCATGGGTTTTTCTCTCTGCTTGGACCTGTGAAAGAAGGCTAGCCTGTTTCGCTGTTACAGAACATCCCCTCAATTTGTAGTGTCAATAAACACTTTCCTCCCCAAAACTGTGCCTGGTTTGAAGATTCATCCCAGTGGTGTGTGGCTGAATGCGACAGACAGCAACCAGCATAGTAAGAATTACTCACCCATGCAATAGTGGCACTTAACCTAGGCTGGTAATTAGCGGCTGATTGGCTAAGAGATCTGCTCAGTGGCAAGGAATCTTTAGCTGGAACTGGAATCCAAGGCAATTTCCTACGGAGACCAAGAATCCAGACTCCCACTAAGGAAAAACCCCCACTAACCATAGGCCTGAGGCTACACTCAGTATAATCTCACCCAATTAAATAATGTTTGTCCCATTTAATTTATGCTAATCTCACTCTCCATTGGAGAATCTGTTTGTATTTTTCAGAAGGCAGCAAGAACCATGGACAACCCAATTCTGCCAACAAGACATGAAATGATAGCTGACTCGCTGGCAGGAGATGAACCACACCTAACACATAAGCGAGGGCCCAAGGGAAACCACAGAGGAAGTGGTGAGAGGAGCAAGAGAGCTGCTTCCACAGCGAGACAGACAGCCTACACAAGGGTAATGGAGACAGACTCCAAGGACACTCAAAACAGTCCAAGGGAGAAACCCAGAGACTCTTAAGACCTCAGCACTAAGGCAGACTTAAAACTCACCCACCATGGCTCAGGGAACTTTGCGGAAGAGGGATGGAAAGATTGTAAGTACCATGTTGGGGAGGATATCCAGCGGCATTGTCCCTCCACACCAAAACAAACTATTTTCGTACCCCTCCATCCCTTGGAACATTCCAGCAATCCCATTGAGGAGGGTCCTCAATGGAATAAGGGCAAGAAGGAAATGGGGGTTCCAACACAAGATGTGTATATCAGAGGTTCTACTTACTAATAAAAAATATTAATAAAAATTTTCAAATATGGAGACGGTACATAATATAGGGTTAAATTTACCTCATATTTTAGCTACATCACTTTTGGCCCTGAGGAGAAACTAGATGCAACAATTTTAGCAACCACAGAGAGTCTATGTAGCAAGATCCAATTTGAATAACTGTTACTACACATGTCCTTACATTCATATACATAATTTTAAGTCTCACTTTCACTACTAGGAAAACAATCATATTAAATTCAGAAGAGATAAAATAAATTTATTGAATTCAAATAACTTAGATATTGGTTTCCTAGATTCCCTAGAAGATGAGAAATAACAAATTATCATGGGAGTGAGGGATAATGCTCTAAAATAAATAGGACAGATAACAACAATTTGCCTAACAACAAGGGTAAACACAGAAATAACCAAGAAAATAAAAAAACCCAGAGCTCCTGGTCACTCAGAAAGAAGTAGAAGCTTTAAGCTGCATCAGGAAGGCCTTCCTGTGTAGTAGCAGGTGTAATGATGCTAATTCAACATGTATTTACTGTGAACCTTCTATCTACTGGACACTGTGCTTCTGCAGATAAAAGAAAAAAGAGAAATGACAAAATGTGTGTTTGGAAATTTTCCATGAAAAATGATTATTTAATCTCCTTATTTGGATGATCCCTTTAGTCAGAATGCCTCATTTCCCTACAAAGAAGCATCTTAAAGTAATTTTTCTTCTGCATTCTTTCAAGATCATTTTATAAACTATGGTTAATTTGAGTAGAAACCATTAGCACTAAGAACACATGGAAATGAATCTCCTTAAGACAAAAACAAGGAATATGACTTGAAAAGCCCCACACCATCATTCACAACTATGCACGTGAAACAAGTTGTTTACATGATGGGAATCTTATTTTCCTAGCCACTGAAATGGGATAATCCTGTCCATCAAAGTATTACTGTCACATTCAAACGCACAGTGAACGAAATATTGCTTTCAAGTAACAGGTTTATCTCAGAAGTATTGTAGATGTGTTCCAGAACTTTCAAATAAAGTTAATATTGTAATAAAGAAAAACAGTTCTCCAATGCACATAAAACTTATATATGCACAAAATCATAGTTTATGTCATTGTGATAGTGTTATATCTAAAAACCAATGAACAAATCTTAATTTGTTCTGAGCTGTTAGGACAATGGAGCAACAGGGTCCATTGCAGAAGAGGTGGCAGAAAGAATGTAAGAGCCAAAGGAAGGAAAAGACTGTTGACAATGCTGTTATTCAGACACAAAGTGTCCTTGATATTCATGAACTCACAGTGATACTTGATTCTTGATACTCATGACACTACTTAAGCAAAACCTGCACAATAGGAAGGGGAAAATGATGGCATCAAAATAGGAGGAATTTGTTAGGAGGGGATTATCATCATTGCATATATGTATGCACATTATCAATAAAAAGCTTTTTAAAAAGAAAAATGGAGCAACTGGACCTGTTCAACACAGGGTTGGCCATACACCTTCCATTTACAAACATTGCAGGACTTAGGACAATAAAACTAAGTATAATTGTTGGTCAGATTTTCATTCCTGTAACAAAATACTGGCCTAGGTACCTTAATGAGGAAAGATTTATTTCCTCACCGTTTCCAAAGTTTCACACTATGGTTCTTTGTTCCAGTGCTTTTAAGCCTGTGGCAAGACAGAAACATCATGGCAAAAGGGTCTTGTGGGAGAAAGCCATTCACCTCGTGGCAGCCAAGAAAGAGACTTCCAGAGAAAAATACCAAGGACAGCATGTACCCTTCCAGGGCAGTGACTTCCTTCTCCAACCAGTACCACCTCCTCATTTCCACTACTTCCCCATAATGCTATCAAATTATGAATCCATAAATGGATCATCACACTGATGAGGTTGATAAACCAATAACTCCCCAAATTTTATCAGCTAGCATCCAACCCTTGAACTTATGAGCCTTCAGAAGATATTTTAGATTGAACCATAATGCTCACCCCTGACCCACAAAGGCTTACATCTATCTCATAATGAAAAATGTCTTTAGTCCATCCCCAAGAGTTTCAACAGAGCCAGTATTTCTCAAAAGTTCAAGTTCAGTCTCCTCTGAGACTGAAAGCAATCTCTTAGCTGTGAGCTCCTGTACAATCAAAGAGAAAATTACATACTTTCAGCACACGATGCTGGAACAGAGTACACATCTTCATTTCAAAAGAGAGGGAATAGAAAAAGACAAGGAGAGATGAGACCAAAGCAAACCTGGAACCCTGTATAAAATACTGCATGACTACAATGTAATGACAGAATTTTTTTTTCCTACTTCAGCTCAGCAAGCACTCACCTCACCCCTACTACTCCTTGGGAATTTTATACTATGTTTCTGGTATGGCCATCATCATCACCAACACCTCACTACTAGAACCAGATCCCTCGCCACACATGGTAGTGACCTTTGACCCCACCAACTCTACATGCTTCCATTGGGAGATAGCCAGGATAATGTGGGGACAGAGATGAGGATAGAGAGGTGTAGAGGAGTAATAGGAAAGTTCCTAGTCATAGGAGACTTGCCTTTGCATTTCAATTAGTTGGTGAGACAAATCTTTATTAATGGAATTATTAGTCACATATGTATTCAAACTATATATACCTTGTGACAAAACTGTGGTATTTAAATGGAGTCCTAAAATCTAAGTAGCCATGAGCCAGAATTTATATTCTGATAGTATGAATATCTCTCTGCTATTTGTGGTAGTTTGAATGTCCCCCAATAGATTCAAAAGTGTAAAAGTTTTTCTCCAGCTGTCTGGCTGAAGGAGGTGTCACCTAGGCTGGATCTTGGGCTCTAACCCTAGGTGATCCTGGGGTGGATGTGAAATTCCAGTGATACATATGCAAAGAACAGTCAGAGCTGAAGTCTGGCAGTCCTGCTGGTTTGTTAAACTTGGAGTGTGCTGGCTGGAGGTGCTGGATGGGTTTTTCTCTCTGCTTGGATCTGTGAAAGGGGACAGCCTTTGTCTTCATTATTAAACTTCCCCTGTATCTGTTACTTTAATAAATATTTTCCTCCCAAAACTGTGCCTGCTTAGGAGATTCATCAGCGGCATATGGCTGACTGTGACACTATTTAAGCTTCTTTCCTTCATTCCTATCCTATTCCCAGTGAAAGAATACATGATGGTATCAATTTAATTTATTTTAGTGACTATTACTGGTAC
>PVHP010010596.1:0-47170 GCA_004024765.1 Zapus hudsonius | reverse complement strand
AGCAATGCACAAGGGGGGAAGAAAAAAGAAAGAAAGAAAAAACTTGCTACCTCTAGAACAGTTCATAACCCTACATAACCTATGGACAGACCCAGTATGCACACCAAAGAAAGACCCCAGTGGGCAGCAGACAGAGAGGAGGGAAACAGGGACACATTCACAAGATTTGCTCTCTCTCTCTCTCTCTCTCTCTCTCTCTCTCTCTCTCTCTATATATATATATATATATATATATATATATATATATATATACATATATATGTATATATATACATATATATATATTCAAGATATATTTTAAAAGTATTGAATAATGTTCATAAAGAATTCTTGTGTTTTGTCTTGAGAGGTAGAAGTCAGTGAAAAATTTAAATCCTTGCCAGAAGTAACTTCCAATCTAGAAGAAACACCCCTGATAGAGTATAAAGTGAAGATTGGAGCAATGGACACTGGTATCAAGGAGAGCAATTATTGTTCTTTGGTAGTAATTTTATAGACAGATGATGTTATACAGGATGAGGAGATTTAGGACAGCACAGCCAATTATTATAGGTATTGAGTCAATCACAGATGAAGATTAAATGGAGAAGTTAAATTAGAAAGTAGTAAAAATGTATCACTCAGAAGCACACAGGATCAAAATGTGACCACTGGTGCAATGGTGGCATGATTGTGGTGGGGGTAACCAATTGCTCTCTAGTTGAATTTGAGGCATGCTCTGCTGGAAGGAATTCATTGCTGGTATGGTAAATTTTGTAAAAAAGGTTATCACTGGGAGATGATCAGCCCTGAATGGGTGGGGTTGGGGGAGGACTCATATTGTTGGACAGATTGTCAAATTGCCTCTGAAGATTTATACCTGTAGATTATTGCTGCTTTCTCCCTCAGCAACAGAAGTTTCTTTTTGCAGTGGGAAGAGGTTAATGTAGAGATGGAAATATAATGAAAATTTTGAGAATAAGTGACTATGATGTGATCAGCAATGTATAAGATATCTATATTATATCCTCCAAGGTTCAAAAAGCATCACAGAAGAGAGGGAAGAAAGAATGTAAAAGCTGGAGGATGTCAGGGAGGTGGCTGTGGAATGTTGCCTTCCTTACACAAAATGGGCATTATATTAGTGAACTCCCTGAAGTCTGGATTTCCTGCACACGATTAAGCCTGCCAACATTCGTTCATGGTGAGAGAGGGGCTTATGAGACTTTACTACTTCCATATGAGCCCTAAGTGATTAATGGTTGCTTGGAGAGTCATGTTCTTCAGGAGTGTAGATACTGGTAAATTGCTCATACTGCAGGAAGTACAACTCACCCCTGCCCCCCCAGGTTCTTGTAAACCATCTGTTGTAGTCAGCATTCTAGTTGCTGCGCAGAAAGAACCCAAGCAAAGCTGCTTGTGGAGGAATGGATTTGCTTGGCTTATGGACTGGAGGGGAGACTCCATCCTGGCAGGGAAAATGATGGCATGAGCAGTGGGGTGGACATCACCTCCACCGCAGCACTACAAACAATGGCAGGAAGGTGTGACAAACACTGGCAACAGGAAGCTGGCTTATAACCCCATAAACCTGCTGTCATAGTCAGCCACACGCCACTGAGATGAATCTTCAAACAAGGCACAATTTGGGGGAGGAAAGTATTTATTGAAACTACAGATTGAGGGGAAGTTCCGTAACAGTGAAGGAGAGTGGCCCTCTTTCACAGGTCTGAGCAGAGAGAGAAATCCATCACCTATGCCACACACACAATAGCAAACAGGCAGGAGGGGCAAGGAGAGAATTTCTTCCCCTTTATATAGCCTTGGGGGGGCCTTACAACCCTTTCCCAGACTTAATGACTTCCTGAGTCTCTGGAATTTCCTTCCTGAACTGCCCCTTCAGGAAAGGATGTTTACTTCTAGCTTCTTTGAGCTTCTTTACATCCTGCCCCCTACTGAGAGGCTGCCTTCCTGTAAACATCCTCAGAGACCCACCCAAGATAATTAAAGAGATCAAGTTGACAACAAAACCTAACCATCACACCTGCCCCAAACAACACAGTTCTAAAGAGGTTCTAATTCCTAAACTGCCATCAGCTGGAGATGAAGCATTCAGAACACATTCATTTGTTTGTGGGGGATACATGGATCAAACCATCACACCATCCTAATTTCATTCAGTGGTTCAAATTTTAAAAAAAGACATGGAGCTAGAAAGGAGATTGGCTAGGAAGAATGGTTATAAGGAATTGAAGGTAGATAAGAGAGGATAATGGAGAGTGAATAGGATCAAAATACATGATTTACACGTATGTATGAAATTCTCAAAAATAAAATTAAAGAAATTAAATAGCATTATTCAGTCAAGCTGATAAAATTTTTATTTCCCAGAACAGGTTAAAGCCAAAGAAAAGATGTTTTTTAAGAGAAAATTTTAATTATCTAATCACTCAGTTATCAATGCAATAGTTTTAGACATGGTGTTTTTCAAAAGTAAAATTGTTTGAAGAGCACAATTTTCATAATGTGTGATCATGAGTGCACATTTGCATTCCTTTGATGACAGAAATTGTATTGTTGTTGTTGTGATCAGCATTCTAGTTGCCACGCAGAAAGTACCCAAACCATAGCGGCTTGTGGAGGAATGGGTTTATTTGACTTACGGACTCGAAGGGAGACTTCATCCTGGCACGGAAAACTTAGTGTGAGTGGTATTACTGTCTGTTTTGTAAATGAAGACAATATTGTTGTATGTCAGTCACTCCCAAATGCTTGCTCTAAATCCTAGACCTATTTCTGATCTCAAAATAACATCTCCAATTGCCAATCTGATATATTTTGAATTTAATAGACTGAAAAATGAACTCTTGAGTTCTAATTCCTTTCCCCAATTAAATTTCCCCTCAACTCCCTAATTAAATAATTTACATCAAAATTTCACTGACACACCCCATTTCTTCACTTCCCTTGTTTCCAATCATAACTACATCCTGATTATTTAATCCCCACAAATTTAGTGGATGAAAACAACACTCATTTGTTATTTCACAGTTCTGAAGGTCAGAAGTCGGTACCACACAAATCAGCAGCTTCTCTAATTTGAGTCTCAATACATGCATCAAGGTATTACCAAACGTGTTTCCTGATGAAGGTTGGGGCTTATTAAAGTTCTTGGCTGAGTTCAGTTCCTTGTTGTGATAGAACCGATGTCCTTGTTTCTCTGTTAGTGATGAGTTAGAGGCTGTTCTTTTTACTCCTAAACATTCATGCATCTCTGTTCATGCTTCATTAGAAGCCCCTTCAGGAACCGTAATTCCAGTCCCCCTTCTGCTTTGAACTTCTCTCAGAGTCCACCTCAAGGTAGGTCTCGGCTCAAGTCAGCATACTCTTCTTACCTTAAAGCCAGCTGAGTAATAACCTTAATTTTACCTGCAAAACCCATTCTGCATGTAATGAATTCATAGGCTTGAGAGTCAATTCAGAAGTTACTTGACAGGATTTAATTCTGCAATAAGCAAACACATGCATATCTCGTCAGACAGAGATAATAGCAATGTAACAGATTGGTTAAGACCATAGACTATGGAGCTGGCTTCAAAGTTTTTCTACCTATTATCATCTGGGGCAAGTCACTTCTCTGCGTTTCAGGTCGTCTACTTGTAAAATGAAAATAATAGTTCTTACTATTAAGGGTTTGGGGAGAAATTGTGAGATATCATCTTCAAAGTTTTAAAACAATGCCTAGTACAATGTAATGCTATGCTTATCTATTTTAATTACAAACTCATACCAAGAAGGGAAATGATATGTTATTAGAGACGGGCGAGGAGCCATTTTTCTAATGAAAGGTTAACATAAACCTTTCAGGTCAGTATTTGATGAAGAAATGGAAACAGCTAATAACAATTTGTGGGGAGTGGACACAAGAGTAGAGGGTGAACCCCAGAAAAGGAATGTGATGTAGGCAAAGCACTGGGCTGAGACAGTACTGGTGTGTCTGAGGGATTGTAAGTAGGGGGTTGTGGTTGCAGGCTGGCAAGATGAAGTAGAATGAATGAAAAAGGAATTAACGTTGTGGGTAGAGTGAGGAACTAAGAATCAAAACAGTGCAATGTATACAGTTGCACTACCTGAGTGACATATGTCAGAGGATTGGTCTAGATTAGAAAGGAGCAAGAACAACACAGGGAAACTCCTCAGAAGTCCCTGAGAACAGCAGAAATGGAGACTGACTTGAGGCAGCAGAAATAAAGAACGCGGAATCTATTTAAAATATAATTTTAAGGTTATACTAATAATGGCTCCAAGTACAGCATTGTCCATGCTCTGATATCTAGAATCTGTGGGTATGTTATACCACATGGAAAAGAGGACATTGCAAAAACAGTAAAAATGATGGATTTTCAAGCAGGAAGACTATCCTGGCTTCCTCAAACTACACAAAACATGAGCCCTCGAAAAGATAGAATGTTTCTAGCTAGAAAGATGCCAAGGGGCATGATGGAGAGATGTCAGGGAAGAAGTGAGGGATTCTAAGTGCAAGAAGGACTTGCCAAGACACTGTCAGCTCAACCTTAGGGACCTGAGTGCTAGAGCTGAGAAAATCCTTGGGAGATAAGGAAACTACCAGTACCTAGACAGCAGGAAATGGACACCCAGTCCCAGAACTAGATTCTGCCAACAATCCTGGCACGTTTGAAAGGGAATTTTCCCAAAACAGCCCAGGAGGACCATACTTTGATTCTGGCCTTGTAGTGAAGGAGAATAGAAGAAAGCTAGCTTCTTTTAGGCAGTTAGGTCAGGGATTGAGGTCCAGAGGGAAGTAAGAGATGCCACTCCACACACCATCTCATCCCGGCACAAAAATAAAGGCTCTTGGCAGAACTGGAACTCGTGTCTGACTGAAACTGATCCACTGATCTATTGCTGTCCACCCCAACTATGACCCCAGTCAGCTGACTCAGGTGTTTCCCCCTCCCAATTTTCCAGCCAATCAGATTATCCCTTTACATACCTGAAGCTGACACTATAAAGTCCTACATGCTCTGGCTTCCCTTTCTCTCTCCTCTCTTCTCTTCCAGGGACGTTGGTGTGATCAGCTCTTATCCTGTGTGGCCTGGACTCCATGTGAACCTGGCTGGGTGGGGATGGGAAAGCTTAGCCCTGTCTCTTAACCTAAACTTCTCTGCTTCTCTCTACCCTGTAGTTGGAGCCATTTTTCTCTTAATTACATGGACAACCTTCCTATGGTCTCTGAATCCACCACATGTATATTTAAGCTCTGGATCTACCATATGTGGACTCGTGCTAACCTTCTCTTAGCTTTCCTCCTCAGGAAAGCAGGCAAATGCCATGAGTATTCCTCCTAGGAATATTTCCTCTCAGTTCTGGTTCCCTAAACTCCCCCAGCTCGCTCTCTTTGCTTTCCTCCACTGGGAAATCAGGCTGAAGATGCCACATGTATTTCTTCTGGATTCCACTGCCCCGTATTGGTGGCTCCACTACAGTTCTTCGGAAGCCTGTTTTTCTCATAATTACCACACGCTTGCAGCTCCACGCTAACCTTTCTGTAAAAGCTGTTTCTTTTAGCTTTCCAGTGCTCAAGGCCTTTTCCCTGAAAGCCTTAGTTTCTCTTAGATGATAAACTACTTTCCATGTGCTTGCAGTTTTATTCCATTTTTTCCCATAAATTTAAATATGTCTTAACTATATTTTTAACATGAAAATGTGTCCTGGCCTTCCTTCCCAGGTTCCAATTCCCATTCCCCTTAAATAAAATACACAATTTGTGATTTCACCTCAAATAAACTCAGTCATGCCTAATTTGTCCTTCTTGAGTCCGTGTTTATTAGTTTTCATTAAAGATTAGGACAGAACCCAAAACTTGAGGTTTATAAATCTGAGGACCCCACCTAAACCCCAAAATCCAACATCAGGAGGGCCTAGAACAGAAAAACCACCTGAACTCATCTGGGTCTTCAGAACTATAGAACTGTAATAAATAAATTGGTCATTTAAAAAATGTTTTAGTCATTTGTTGTTTAAAGTTTCTGAATTTGTAGTAATTTTTAAGGTAGTTATAGTAGACAGTTCTGCGTTGCTGGAATGAGCATTCAACCAGATAGTTTATGGGATTTATTTTAAGCTTAGAGATCTAAGTGAAGTTCCATCGGTGGCGGAAGAAGCTGGCTGTCGTTTATAGATCCAAGCAGAGAGACCACCAAGCAGCCAGCACCAGAAGCAAGCACTGCCAGAGCTCAAACCTCTAGGCATACCTTCAGACTGGAATTCAGATCTGCCCCCACTGACTCGCCCCCTGTAGCAGGAGTCTATGGGGAAGTACTTTCAAACTACCACTGTAGCATCAATTTCAGTCTTGTGAACATGAGAGTCTAGCTCAAGTTCTAATCCAGTGTTGACACTTGATAGGGGTTTAACAAATATTCTTTGGCTAAAGGTCAGCAATGAGAGCTTAAATAATTTCCTGATACCACAAAATTAGTAAGTATTTGAACCAGGCCTGAGTTCACATCAGAATACCACATAAGGCATGCCATTCTTTTGAACACTAAGAGAGAATATGGAATGTCTCAGGCACATAGTGGACATTCAATAGCTATTACATCCTCCATTTCTCCTTAGTAGCCGTGACCCCAGCTCAGACTCTCCTCATTCTACTCTTGCTAATGGTAATTCTAATGGGCCTCACAGAATATAAACACTTTCTACTCTAATCCATTTCCTGCCAAATTAATGTTCTATGGACACACAGGCACACTCAAGTGGGGCAATGTCTTTGAAATCACAGAGGCAATTAGAAAGCTCATGTGCTGCTACTCTTGCCTTCATCGACAACTCCCCCTCTATCCTTCCCCATTAAATCTGCTAAACTGAGTTTACAAGACAGCGGTCTCAAGGCCCGTTTCTTATGTACTTGGACTTGCTTCTTACCTCTCTTCTGAATGAATGCACTATGTAAGCCAAATCGTTTCTGTAACCCACAACTCACTGTTACTATAGGTCTTATCTGCACCATTTCTTAATTTTCTATCCATGCCTTGGCTTAAAACCAACTTCTTTTGTAAAGCTTTTCTTTACATTTCTCTCTCTCTCTCTCTCTCTCTCTCTCTCTCTCTCTCTCTCTCTCTCTCTCTCTCTCTCTCTCTCTCTCTGTGTGGTTATTTCTCTGGTTTTATTGTAAACCTCTCTGACAATTACCTAAGCGATTAAGTAGTCAGACCCTGTTCTTAAATAAACCTGGTTTAAATACTTGACTGTCGCTAACAATTTAATTTTGCCCAATTTTCTTAATTTAACCAAACCTAATTTCCTTTAGTATAAAATGATGTATAATAATGATGTATAATGTGCAACATATTATAATATTGTTTCAGTATAGCATTATACTTTATCTTGTACAATAAAATATAAGGCATAAACATAAAATACATAATGGCAGATAATAGTTTGTTTCATTGGATTGTTATGAAGATAAAAGTAGGTAATTCATTTAAAGGTCTTAAAATTGTCTCTGGCATATGGATATTCAATAAACATTGTTAATTTTAAGTTTTTATTTCTACCATCATTCTGTAATTTTTGCAATGTCTAATACCATGCTAAGCACTTTACTAAGAAGTTGACAAATATCTGTAATATTTGTCAAAATTTGTGAAAATTGTTTGAAAAATAAGCTATATTAAATAGCTAAACTAGCAGAGAAAGCAATTAGAAAATATTTTGAAAACAGTATGACTTATTCAGTTTAAGGATATCAAGAAAAAAAACGTGGGTTGTGAACACATACAAATTCTTTTGTTATATGCAGACCAATAACATAAGGAATAGGAAAGTCACAATCACTAAATAACTATTTTGCTTCAAGAAAATAACTATTTGATTATAATAATTGTTATAAATTAATAAGATTGTTAATAAAAATGAAATTCCAACAGTAGAAGAAAGTACCGCCACTTCTACACCCTCGCTATCCAAACTGCTCAGAGGTACCTCAAAAATGTGTGCACTGGGCTGGAAAGATGGCTCAGAGGTTAAGGCACTTGCCTCCAGTACCTAAGGACCCAGGTTCAACTCCCCAGTACCCATGTAGGCCAGATTCACAAAGTGGTGCATGCATCTGGAGTTTGTTTGCAGTTGCTGGAAGCCCTGGTGTTCCCATATCCTCTCTCTCTCTCTCTCTCTCTCTCTCTCTCTCTCTCTCTCTCTCTCTCTCTCTCTCTCTCTGTACTGTCTGCTTATAAATAAATAAAATATTTTTTTAAATTTCTGCACTGCTTTCTCTAAATTTTCTTTGAGTTGCTCTTTCTGTTACACATCTTGTGAATAAGTCTATCAGCATCTCTTTTTGCATAAGCATTAATCCCACCACTGGGGAGGCTGAGATGGGAGGATCACTGTGCGTTTGAGGCCATACTGAAGCTACAGAATGAGCTCCAGTCCAGCCTGGGATCGAGTGAGACGCTACCTCACAAAAAATTCTCAAGTCGCACAATAATTTTATCTCGGGTTAATTTGAAAATGGCATTTTTAAGTCATGGTGATAAAAAAGTAGAGATTTATCAAAGTATTTTAAAGCAAATCAGAGATTAATTCTCTTGAGATGTTTAAGTCTCAAATGTATCTTCACCTAAATATTATTATAAAATATGCCTTTTAAAATTCAGTTAAATGATTGAATTCTTCAAATTTAAGTGGTAGATAAATTAGCTTAAAATATTTAATAAAAATAATATGTGCATTTATAATCATTCATAGGGTCAGATCATATACAAATTTATAGCATGTTATTTGGCAATCAGAGAAGCAAGTGAACTGATAGAATGTCATTAAGAAAAAAATCAATGACTAATCCCTTACCAGAGAATGGATTACAAAATGCATATTAGGAAGGAGGGAACGGAGGCCATGTCTATGGGCACCAGGTGAGCCTGTGCTGTCCTTGATCAGCCCTGGCCCTCGAGCACAGTCTACCTCCATGTTCCTCACCTGAAACAGACTGAATCGTGTAGCTTTCATCTTCCAACACATATTTTCATTTGATCCTCCTCTGCTTTTACCCTCTGGACTCCAATTTACCTCTCCTCCCATACTGATGGTGGCAATGACAATGTCAGACCACAACTCCTCATGTGTAATAAATGTGACTATATTGTTTTACACCTAAGCTATATTCATTTCCAAGTCCCAACTCCCCCAGTGCAATTTGAAGTCACCAAAACTCTTTCCCCAAAGCCATGCCTGTGTTGTTACATACATAGAGTGGAGTCGATAGTCTGTGGAAAGCATTATTCTTTCTATCCCTCTCTGTGAATCATAGGATCTTTATACCACTCTGGAGCCTGGGATGCAGAAACTCTTTTGGATCTTACCAATTGCTGGGCACACAACAGACACCTTGAACCTGCCCACATCAGTGCACCTGGAGCTCTCTGCCAGCTGCAAGAGACAGTTCAGCTTAGTCTCAATTCACACTCTGCTCAGAAGCCAGCAGTGGAGTGGTGACACTTCTGCCATTTGGAATGTCTAACTTACATCTCTAAGATGCCCTCTATTGCTTCTAGCTGGAGGTGGTTCTCTCTTTTCTAGGGAATGTGTGATTTTTGACACACCTGGGTAATTTAGATATTATTCCTATTTTAAGTGCAAAACCTTATCTACACAAGCCAAATTCTTTGCTCCTGTAACATAATATAATCTCAAATCCCAGAAGTAAGATCATGCATATAGAGCATGAGCATTATTCAACCTACTACAATCATCTTCCAAATACATCTCAAGTATGTTCACTTCTGGTTATCTGCATTGCTCCTATCAGTCTTTTATTTGTATGGTTTCCATGGACTTTTGGTCATTTTTTGTCGTCTGGTCCCTTTCCCCTGATTAATCCTTTTTAACAGATCAGTCAAAAGGATCTTTAAAGATACTACTCAAATTAGGCTGCTCTATAATGACCCATATTTTATTCTGCCTATAAGCAGAATAGGGAATTGGTGGTCGTTTTATTTCTGTAGCTTCTTCTTACTTCTCACTAGGCTGGATTCACAGTGACTCTTGCTTGACTTTTCTCTGGGGAAACAGACACAGAAATGATTCTTTATACCAATAAGTTACCAATGAGATACTAGTAAAACAATTTCCCCAAAACTTAGCTTTATGAACCAATGAGAATTGTACGTAGTATGTTCTCTAGGGGAATGATTACAGCCTTAATCTTTTTCTACATGTTACACTTCATCATTCATTTCTTCTTTCATTCCTTTAGTGAACTGTTACCCAAGCTTTAAAATCTACTGACTCACAAGCAGAATGTTTGACTTTCCATCAGTTTTTTTTTCCTTAGAAATGCCAGCTCAATACAAATTTTGCTTTATTTGCTTTTGAGTAACTGGGAAGGATCTCTTTGTCTGCCAACCTGTTGTGTAAATCTCATTCTGAATGGTTCAGCACCTTAAGAGCCTGATTTACACACAGGGCTTGATCATTCACAACTGCCAGACACTTACTTACATTTTGTTAACTTTTAATTTTGAACAATTTCATACATGCAAATAATGTATTTTGAGAGTATTCCCCACCAATTGCTTTCTCTTGTTCCCTTCCCTACTCACTCAAACCCTTCTTCCTAATTAATCCCAATTTTACTTTCATATCCAGTTTGGACCCACTGACTTACGTTAGGGTTGTTGGCACGAGCATGGGTGGGTGGTTATTGACTGAAGAATGAGTAATTTACCAGTGGCTACACCACTGAAGAACTTGACTCCCTCTTCCCAGCAACTATTAATTGTCATCAGCTCCTCTGGGAGGTGTGAAGTCTTATGAACCCATTCCCCGGTTCATGACAAAATATTGACAGGCTCAATCTTATGCAGGAAACCACAACTGTTGTGAGTTCCTACGTATAATGGCATGTCATATCCAGAAGATAGCATTACACATCCCTCCTCCCTAGTCTCCTTTTCTTACATTGTTATGCCTCCTCTTCTGGGAGGTTCCCTGAGCCTTGAAGGAGGTAGTTTAGATGTCCTCTTTAGAGAAGAGCACACATTAGCCTTCTAAATGTTTATGTGCATTCCATAGAGTAATGCTGCCCACAGCCTTTGTCACAGAGGCTTTTTTCTACAATAGCCAGAGTTCCCTGATACTGACACCTATAGCCTTTTTGACAGAATCATGAGTAGGTACATTATTCAGCTTTTCTTCTGTCACACATAACTCCTACTGACAGAAATTACTGCATATCTCATAACCTTATGGGACATGCATGAGAGGTTCATTCTATAAAATATTTCCTTAATTCAAGCAATTTGGAGGCAGAGTATTTCATAATCATCAGTTTATGGGCTTATTATAGGAAAACTTTCCCTGGGGTGACACAGGGCACAGACCAACAGACAATTAAACCAATACCAGTTTTAATGAAGCAATGAGTTTATTGGGGTTACTTACAGAGCATGGTGAAGGGTTGCTTACAGGAGCGATAGATGACTTAAATGCACAATGACCTCCCCAGCCCTGCTTCAGCTGAAAGGCAGCTGCATCACCAGAAAGCCAACCTTGTCACCACTTGCAGGCAGCTCCATTGGAGACAAATGGAAGACTTTCATCCCGATGAGACTCATAAAACTGCATCACTGGTGATGACTCATGAAAAGTGCATCACTAGTGATGACATATGAAAATTGCATCACTGGAGTTTCTTGCTGAATTTGAAGTCCACTCCATCACAGTCTCCTCTGTCCCCCCCCCCAAATCCTGTACTTCTTGCATAAGTTCATGGGTAGCCTTCATAAGTCTTGAAAGTTTTGTGAACTTCTTGAGCCTCAAAGCTTTTGCTAAGTTCCTGAACCCTATAAGTCTCTCTCCTCCTGCCTGGAGGCGAGATTTCAATTTGGAGGAAATGGCTGCTCAGACATGGCTACTTGTATTCCCCCACATGTACTACTTTCAGCTCTTTGCTTTCTAGAATTCTCTGTGGAGATGCTTCCTTCAGTGCCCTAACTTCATTATGCTCTCTGCCTTAGTAAAGAGCAAGGGGATTTTGAAGAGCCTGGTACCCATTCACAAGGATTAATTCTAAGGAAAGGAGACCATTGGAAGACATATCTACTTATGAGAGTCATGTGAGTGAAGACCTCCAAGATACTTCAGATAGATTGTATCCACAAAGAATCCAGTCTTCATGGAACAATTAAGGAGTTTTAAAAAAGGCCATAACTCAAGTATTAACAAAATACAAAAGTGATGAATAAGCAGTGCTCAAAAAAGGTGTATGTAGTATTTAAACCTAAGAATGTAGGAAAAACTTACAGTAATAGTCATTTGCAGCAAAAACAACAAAAACTAAACAGCTAAGTTTTGAGGATGCAATGAGGGGAATGACTCCTGTAAGTGTAGGGATCATCAAATGAATTAAGTCCTTTTGTCCAATCTGAAATCTCCAATATGAGGCATTGCTCATTTCCACTTGCTCTTGAAGACACAAGGAATGTTCAGTTTTGATATTCACCAGGCTAAGTTCTCTGAGAATATTCAGTGTTCAGATCTTGAGCCACTTACAAATAGAAAGTATTTAGCCTAGAGAAATCATTAAAGGGCATTAAAGGGCAGAGAACATCTCTTAGTATAATAACAGTTCTAACCTAACATAAACATGTGTGATTTATGACTTCCGGAAGGGACACAGATCCTCCCCCTCCACTCCCCTCAGCTGTAGCACAGATGGGAGATAGTGCTAGATTAAACATTTTAAACTGAAAAGCATAGATGAAGGTTTTAAAAACTATACTGAATTAAAAGATCCCAGTTTAACTATGTCAAATATCTAGTAAAAATAATACAAGTTTTTAATGGTGAATGCAAAAGACATACCAAACAGACTATGCAACATAGTAAAAATGATTAAAAACCCTAATCATCACTTACAAGAGTTTTAAGAATTTTTGGGAGGATTGGCATCAAATCAACAAAACATTTCTGTTTTTAAAATGCTGAAGTCAATAGTTTTAAAATATTTTTAATCACTGTCTTATGTTGAAGTAATTTCCACTTACAAAAGTGTTGCACATAGAAAACCCATATGTCTTTCATCTGTTTCCCTCTAATGATAGCTTTATGTTATGTACATTTGTCAAAACTAGGAAATCAAAACTGATAAACAACTATTTGTTAAACTCCAAGCTATATTTGAATTTCATCAGTTTTTCAACGTATGTCCTTTTTCTGTTCCAAGATCCATTCCAGGATACCACATTGCATTTAGAAGTTGTCAGACTTTAATCTCATATATTCTTTCCAGAAATCTAACTAAGCAGACAACTTATTTCTCTATTTTATAAGGCACAGTTTTATAACCATTTATAAATGCTGCCAGAATTTCTGTTTACTAGAGATAAATTCAGTCTCCTGATGGGTTTTGTCTGACGTTCTCCATATAAATCTTATTGCCTGGTGAACTAATCCTTTTGGGAATGAAAAAACTTACACTGTCAAGAAATATTTGAGAAAGGTCAATATTACATGAGTAATATATTTTATGGACAGTGTTTTTGAGGGGCATTGGGAGGAAAGTTGCGACAGGGTCTTATGTAGCTCGGACTGACCCAGAACTCCAGATCCTATAGCCTCCACTTCCCAAGTGGTGAGACTATAGGCTTGTGCTATCATGCCCAGTTTAGGTTTAAAGACTTTTGTTTTCTGATTTAGGCTGACTTTTCACTCAATGACATTCTCCCTACATCAACACTAATGGTAAAAAGTAAATATATTTCACACAGTAAGAAGAAACATGTATGTCTGCATTTTTGTTATCATTATTGTGGTATGTTCCCTGATGTGTTCCAGTAAATAACACCTTAAACAAGACTAATCAGTTAGACAATAAATAATAAATCAACAACACTCAAAATTCTTATATAGTGCACCTCTGAAAATTCCAACCAGAGCATCTAGTGAAAGAACATCAAATCCAGACCCTTGAGATATGGGAGCTTGTTCCTTCCAAAAGGGGGAAATGTCTTTGAAGATTTCAGCTTTCACATAATCATTACTTAGGTTTGCATTCTACTCAATGGTATACTTACATTTCTTGTCATATAAAAGTTTCACTGTGTATGGTGGTGCAATCTTTTAATCCCAGCAGTCTGGAGGCAGAGGTAGGAGTTTGAGGCCATTCTGAGACTACAGAGTGAATTCCAGATCATCCTGGGCTAGAGCGAGACCCTATCTCAAAAGAAAAATGTTTCACAGTATAGGCTAGGGAAATGACCCAGCTGATAATGCACTTTCTTTACAAATATATACAAAAACTGAATTCTGATCCCAAGAGGCAATTGTGTGTGTGTGTGTGACACAAGCACTTCTACTGTGAGATGAGAAACAAAAACAAGAGAATCCCTGAACAATCACAAGCCTCTAGCCTTGCTTATGCATCAACAGCAAACAATGAAAGTGAGACCCTCCCTCAAACAAGGTGGAAAGTGAGAACTGACACTAGAAGTTTCTCTGACCTTCACATGCATGCTGTGGCATACACACATGTGTTCAGATGCCTCGTCTGACACATATGCAAAGACTTTAAAAATGTGTTAATTATTTGTTAACCAGAAAACTGAGTTCTGTTTAAGGTTTGCCCCACAAACTTGTTTCATATCTATAATCATGCAATGTATGGATATGACATCCAAGGGACCATTAATGAATATACATTCTGAGTAAGATACTCCTAAGTGTTGCCTCAACTAAGCTCCTCACACAAATTCTTTTACAAATATTATTGTATACATAGAGATAGAAATGATGTTTTTTTCAGGATTGAACCTGCCTTAAATTCTCATTTTTTCTCACTTACTATTATGTACCCAGAAGAACAAAAAATCACCATACAATGTTTTAAATCAAAATTAGCATAATCTTACATAATGCAGCATTACTCAAAATAGCCAAGATACACAGCCTAAGTGACTATCAACAGATGGATAAAGAAAATAATGGAATATTATTCAGTCATAATGACAAATAAATTATGTCATTTACATAAAAAGGATGGAACTGGAAAGTAGCATGGTAATCATAATTAGCCAGACTCAAAGACAAATATGGCATGCTTTCCATATATATTATACAAGTAAGCAAGATTTATATGTGAAATATAAATTTTATTATATAAATACCAGAGAGACTATTTGGGGATGGATGGATAATCTGGAGGGGTCACAGTGTAAGCGATGGCAATGGGAGGTGAATATGTTCAAAGTACATGTGAATAGGTATAAAACGTCACCATGATACCTATTATTTTATGTAATAAATGAGATTTTTTTTCTGTGTGTGATTTTTCTCTGCCTTTCTTTACTTAGTCAAGTCCTCTGTGTAGTAAACAGGCTAAGGACACAGTCATTGGAGTAGAGACGCTATCTAAAACTGTTCTAAACTAACAGTATTTTAAGTTGTATTTCACATTCTAGCTATTCTATAAATTATCCAAATGATCTTGAGAAAACTAATATTGCTAAGTCTTAGTTTCCAAGTCTGTACAACTGTGACTTATAGTGGTGCTATCTCTCAGACTTATTATGAAAATTAAATGGTAATGCATGTAAAGCAGCTAGGTAATTGACACATGGTAAGAGCTAAACTGTTTCATTATCTATTTTAGGACCCAATTCAAATATCACTTCCTTTTTTTCTTGGATTGCTTTGTGTTTTTCATTATTTGGAAATTAAATAAAAATAGAGTCATAAGAAAATCACCATATTCTTTTAAATAGCTGGTTTTGCTGTATTAACAAGGGATAATTTAATTTAATTTTATTTTTGTACATGGATATTTTTCAAATATTCTATAATAAATATGAATTTATAATGTTGAAATGGAAAATAATGTCATATTGTTTTAATCATTCATATTAAAGATTGTCAATGTGATCTATATATCTTCATATTTCTGCACAACACACATTTTAACCTTCATTAGGTGTTTTTCACTTACAGCTCTTTTATCCTTACGTTGTATTATTTTTTTAATATTCTATTTACTTATTAATTTATTTGCAAGCAGATAGATGCAGGAAGAGAGAGAGGGAGAAGGAAAGAGAGAGAGAGAGAGAGAAGGAAAGAGAGAGAGAGAGAGAGAGAGAGAGAGAGAGAGAGAGAGAGAGAGAGAGAGAGAGAGAATGGGTGTTGTTCAAGGACCACTACTAGACTCTGTAAACAAACTCCAGATCCATGTGACACTTCGTGCATCAGGTTTTATGGGAGTTCTGGGGAATGGAACCCAGGTCATTAGGCTTTGCAGGTAAGCACCTTGTCCATCTCTCCATCTCCTCTTTTATCCTTATATTATGGAAGAGATTGACATTTCTCTTACTCTGCTACCAACTTCATATTTCTTCATCCTCCCACTAAAATTATTGTACAATGTTTTCCACAAGTAATTATTATTATAATTATTTTATTATATTATATAGATGAACTTACAAATTTACTATGATTATTTTGTATAAGTTTGGTCCACTTGAATTAATATGTATTTTTTTCATTCATGTGTTTCGAAAATTGTGCTCTTATTACTGCTGTTCTTCAGATGTTCCTAAAATCCCTATAACTGATAACATCTCTGTTTCTTTTCTTTGAAACATTATTCCAGATGGCTTGCCACAGAAAGCTGTAGAATACAATATCCACATACTAAAATGAGTATCATTTTTATATATGATAGTGAAAGATTGCTGGGAAAGAAATGAGAAAAGGAATCTAATTCATAATACCTAAAAATTACCTAGAAATAAAATTAACCTAGACAGTAAAAGGCCCCTACACAGTTATACAGCAAAGGAAGCAATCAGCAGCATACAGAGACAGCCAATAGAAGAGGAGAAAATTTCACTAGTATTCATCTGAGGAAAGATTAGGGGACTGGGAGATGGCTCAGTGGTACAGTGTTTTCCATGTGGGTATGAATTTCTAGGTTCAGATTCTCAGTACAAATATAAAGTGTCAAGGGTGGTGGCACAATTCTGCAATCAAAACTGAAGAGGGGGAGAAAGAATGTCTCAGACTCACCTGCAAGCTAGTCTAGCTGAATTGGGATGATCTAAATTCAGCTAGAACCTTGCCTCAAAGAAGGTGGAAAACATCTCAGAAGTAGCTCTGACATTGATCTCTGGTCTCCACACACTTGTGGATAAAATTCATGACAACCTACACATACATACAAGCCCACATATACACATCACATATACATATATACACAAAAAGGTTTAGCAAGTTAAAAAAAAACTCACTAAGAACATTCCCCTGTGGGCGCCACCAGGTATGATGGGCCATGAAAAGAATGGGAGGAAGCCTAACCTCAAGAATCATTGCTCAGGCCTGCATCTCCCTGTCCAAGTCGTTGGTTCTTTCCCACACTGAGCTATTGATCAAAGAGACCCATAAGGTCCCCAAAACATGACAGACTTCTGTCAAAGCTCTTTTGTACATGTCCCAGGTCTAAGGTAAGACCCTATTGGTGAAGGAATCACAGAGTGTCATCAAACAACACCAAGAGATCCTGCTAGATCCCATGACTCAGTGAGTGGAAGTGAGTGGAAGAGGAGGCAGAAGGAATGTAAGATTTATGGTGGGGGAGAATATCCAGGGACATTGTCCCTCTCAGCAAAAAAGAGAGAAGAAAAAAAAAAAAAGAAAAACTGGCTACCTCTGGCACAGTTCATACCCCCTACATTATGGACAGATCCAGTATGTGCACTGAGGAAGGACCCCAGGGGGTAGGGGACAGAGAGGAGGGAAATGGGGACACATTCAAAAGATTTGTTCATACAATGTAGATACTTATTCATAATAAATATATTGATTTTAAAATATCACTCACTTTCCAAATAAGAAATTCCCAACAACTTCAAGAGCATAAAAAAGTTCAACATCATTCAACATCAGAGAAATAAAAATGAAAACTAAACTGACATACCATTTCCCAAAATTAGAATAGATATAATATTAAAATTAGAATAGAATAGATAGAATATCAGAAAGACAAAGGAAGCCATATTGATGAAGGCACAGAGGAAAGGGTGCTTTCATGCACTCTTAGTGGAAATATAATTTGTTACAGCCACTAAGGAAAACAGTAGAGAGGGTTTTTTAAAGAAATTACAAATAGCATGACCAGCTATTCCACTTTCAAATGAAATGAAACATATCAAGGAAATCTACCAACCATCTGTGCTTGGTTCTGCACTATTCACAATAGCTAAGGTATGTCATCAAACCAGATGCCTGTCAACGGATGAATGGGTAAAGAAATGATGTGTATACACAGCAAAATATTGCTCAACTATAAAATTAGTGACCTCCTATTATTTATTGCATAATCGACAGAATTGGCAGACACTATGTTAAATGATGTGCAAAAAGACAAAGACTGCATTTCTCTCACATATGGATGTTCAAGCTAGCTGATCAGAGTACTGAATAATAATGACTGTAGCTTGGAAAGAAGGGTGGGTATGAGTAATCATAGTCTGTAGTTGGAGTCAACCTTTCTCTCATTGCGGCAACAAAAAGAACCCAAACAAAAGCAGCTTGTGGACGAATGGGTTTATTTGGCTTATGGACTCAAGGGGAGACTCCATCCTGGCAGGGAAAACGATGGCATGAGCAGAGGGCTGGACATCACCTCTGCCACAGCACTGCAAACAGCGGCAGGAAGGTGTGCCAAATACTGGCAAGGGGAAGCTGGCTTATAACCCCAAAAGCCCTCCCCCAACAACACAGCTCCTGCGAGGCTGTAAAACCCAAATGTAGCTGCCATCAGCCTGAGGATCAGTCATTCAGAACACATTCATTTGTTTGTAGGGGACACCTGGATCAAACCATGATAGTAATTTGGTGGCAGCTACCCAAAAACAGAAGTAATAACTCTGATTGTTCCAAAGGACATTAAAGAGAGCCTTGCTAAATAAGCTATTGTATATTTTCTGGATAACTAAAAGAAAGACACCCAGTGCCCTTCATTATAAAATGATGGTGAAATGGAAATGTTAGTCCACCTGATTTTATCAATATATAGTGCATACATGTACAGAAATATCACACTGTACCCCATAAAGAAGTAAAGTTATTCATCACAAATACTTAAGATGATATGCTGTTCTAATTTGTTCATTATACACTGCATTCATGTATCAAATTATAGTACTCTACCCCATAAATTTATACAAAATAATTTTGAAATGCTTAGTGGCACTATGGAGTTGGTTTAGCAAGTAAGAACTCTTGCTGCACCAGCATGAGGACCTTGTCAATTTCCAGCACCCACATGAAAAGCTGGGCATGGCCACACATGCTGTTAACCCAAATGCCAAGTGTGGTAACGATAAGAGGATCGTTGTGGCATTGCAGCAAGAAGAATATTAATAACCTAAACAGATTAGTGCTGAGAAATGAAAAGTAAAAATGACCAGTAATAGACTCTCAATCAAGGAAATCTCTGAGCTGGATGGATTCACTACTGAATTTTACCAGACATTCAAAAACTTCACACTAACACTCTTCAAACTATATCATAAAAAAGAAAGAAAAGCAGTGATTCGAAATTCATTCTATAAAATTGATATTGTTTTGATATAAAACTAGATGAAGACCCAACAAAGAAGTATACACCAATCTCTGTGACAAAAATAAATGAAAATATTCTCTATAAAATACTGCAAACTGACTTCAAAAAGCAATAACAAGATCATATAACAGGGTCTATCAATTTGCCTCCAGGAATGAAAGGATGGATTAACATATAGAAATTTATAAATTTAATGCAGCATATAGAACCTAGCATAAAAATCACATGATCATTTCAATACATGCAGAAGCAGCTTTTAGCAAAACTTAATTTCCCTTCATGAAAGCAGATCTGTGACAATGGGAATAGAAGTATCATATTTCAACATACTAAAGAAATATGCAGCAATCATATGCAAAAAATCTATATCCAATATTATACCGTATGTGTAAAATTGGAAACATTTACTTCAAAATCAGAATTGAGATAGTGTATCCACTCTCACAGCTTTTATTCATTATGGTCTACAAACTTAGGAACTGGGAAGATGGTTCAGTGGTTCAAGATATTTATTTGAAAAGTCGGCTACCACAGGTTTATTTCCTCAGGTTCATGAAAAGCCAGAATCAAAAAGTTGTGCATGCATCTGTGTGCTGTGGCAGGAAGCACTTGGTCTTTCTCTCTTTCTCTCTGTCTCTGTCTCTCTGTCTCTCTCTCTGTCTGTCTGTCTCTCTGTCTCTATCTCTTTCTCTCTGCTCACAAGTAAATAAATGAAAATTTAAAGAAAATTTAGTCAGAAGAAATGAATATAGATACAAATAGGAAAGGAAATAATCAAATAATTCATATTGTAGGTGATTTCGTCCTAAAATACACTAAATAATACACTAAAGACTCCAAGAATTTTAGATTATTAGCATTTTTCAGCAAGTTAGAAGAATATAAATTCAAGAAGCAAAAGTCAGTAACTTTTTTATACACCAAAAATGAAGTCACTGAAAAGGAAGCAAAAAAAATGAAAATAAAAATCTCCCTTCATGACAGCTTCAGAAAATAAAATAATTTGACATAAAGTTAATCAAAGAAGAAAGAATCATCTCTAAAAGACTGAAGGAAAAAGTTGAAAAGTAGACGAAGGAAACATGTCCCATGTTCACAAACTAGAAAATTAAAACTGTCTCAATACCATCTTCACAAAAGCAACCTACAGGTTAAACACAGATCCAAATCTCAATCTCACTCTTTGTAGAATTAGAAAACAACCTTGAAATTTCATTGAATAACAAATGATGCCAGATTACCAAAGCATTCCTCAGCACAAAAAGAACATTGCTGGAGGCATCACACTATCACATTTCAAAATATACTAGAGCTTGTGTTACAAAATTGCTAAAAAATGTGTACTAAAAAATTAAAAGCCTTTTCAAAGAGTTATCCTGTGTAAAATAATAGCTGCATCTCAAAGATTGGAACTAGGCTCTCACTCTTTTAAAAGAATTAACTAGTAACATAATAAATACCTTAATAAACACAACTTTGAAACTACGAAAGGAAACATGGGATATTGGTATAGGCAACAATTTTCTGAATAGGATTCATTGTCTCAGGCATGTGAGACCACCTCAAATTAAAAGTATTCTGTACACCAAACTAAACAACATTGTGAAGAGACAGCCCAGGGAACGGGAGGAAATCTTTGTCAGGTATTTTTCTGACAGAGAACTAATATCCAGAATATGCAAAGAATTCAAATATTTAAAATAAAAACAAAGAACAGGTAACCTAATCAAATACATGGCAAAATAATATGATCAGCAACTTCTCAACAGAAGAAACACAGTAAGCCAAATAATATATGAAGAGGTTCAAATTTTTTAGGCATCAGGGAAATAAATGCAACATTGTAATCAAGGATGGGAAAGAAAAGGAACTCTTAAACACTACTGATGGAGATTTAAATTAGTTCAACCACTACGAATATCAGTCTGGATGTTCTTGAAGAAATTAAAAATAGCAGTAATTTAAGACTTAGCTGTAGTATTTATTGAGTATATAGCCCCCAAATCAAACCAACACAAGACTGACAGAGCTGGGCCACTGAACGTTGGGGGTCAATAACTGTGGTAGGTGTATTGATAAGGTTCGGTCAGGCCCCCCTGCATCTCAGAGACCCTTGCCAGCCAGGGATTGTTCTGGATTCCAGGGAAATGGAGGACTGGATGTGAAGGTCATGTGGGACCCACCAGTCCACAGCCAATGCTCTGTGATAGGAGCTGGTTCTCTGCCTCCTCCACCCAGCCCAGTAGGTCGTTTGTCAGTCTGTCCATCTGCACTAGCTCTCCTGCAAGCCTGCCTCTGGCCTGCTGGGAACTTCTAAAGGCCAAATATGTCTGCAATGCTCTGGTGCAAAGCCATCTTTGAGGGCTATAAGCAGGTCTCTGGAACCAGAGGAAACACACAGCAGCTTTGACTCTTAAGACCTCAACAGTAAAGCAGACATAAAACTCACCCACCCTGACTCAGGTAACTGAGCAGAAAAGGGGGGGAAGATTGTAAGAGCCATGGTGGGGAGAATCTTCAGAGACATTACCCCCCTCAGTAACAACACACAAAGAAAAAACTAGCTACTTGTACAATTCCTAAACCACCCCCTACCCCATGGACTGATCCAGCAATCCCACTGAAGAGGGAGACAGGGAGGAGGGTAATGGGGGTATCACCACAAGGCTTGCACATACAATGTTTCTAATTATTAATAATATTTAAGTTTAGCACCAACAAGAGGCTAGAGATGGCTTAGCGGTTAAGGCACTTGCCTGCAGAGCCTAATTACCAGGATTCGATTCCCAGTATTTCCATAAAGCCAGATGCACAAAGTGGTACAAGTATCTCAAGTTCATTTGCTACAATTAGAGACTCTTGTACATCCATGCTCTCTGACTTTCTCCTATCTCTCTCTGCCTGAAAATAAAAAAATAAATAATAAAATATTTTTAAAGCCCAGCTAATAAAAGTAAGCATTTATTTAAAAAAAATTGAAGATGTTTAAGTCCCAGATGAAACCCAAATTCTACTTGGTAAGAGATACACTTATGTTTACCAAGCCAAGGAAACAGTGACTCCTGGTGGCAAACCTAATAAAAAGCAGAGTGATCTGGGGAACAGAGGCAGGATTCCAGCCAGATTCCGAAGCAACCTTCCAGCCAAGGCCATAGGACACAGAATCCGTGTGGTGCTGTACCCTTCAAGGATTTAAACCTACGAAAATCAATAAAAGTGCATTTGTGCTCTTATTAAAAAAAACTGCCAGAGCGGCACCTTCACATGGGACAGAGTGCTCATCACGGAGGCCATGCTACATAGTAGCCTGCCTGCCCATCAACAGATGTAGGTACACAGAATCTGCCATCTGCTCACAACGGAATTTTGTTCAGTCATAAGAAAAAAAATGTCTTTTTTTTTTCAGGAAAATGGATGGAACTGGAGGGTATCATGGTAAGTCAAATAAGCCAGACTCTTGAAGACAAAATTCTTTGGGGTGATTTATATGACAAAAAGGACATGAGAGGGGCTGGAAAGATGGCTGAGCAGTTAAGGTGCTTGCCTGCAAAGTCTAAGGACCAAGGTTCAACTTATGAAGTACTTGCTAGTCTAGAAGTAAGACAATCTAGAAATTCCAGTTTGAAATCAAACTGCTAATTACTAGTACAGGTAATTTTTCTTATTTACTTATTTATTGACTTGTTTGTCAGTTTGCTTTTAGCACTGGGACTCAAATCTGGTTACCACTGTCCTATATCCCAAACTCTTGAAATTTCAGGTACTTCTGATGTTTATGTTTGATTTTCTGTTTTCTTGTGACGTGATTCACAAGAGAAAATTATTAATAAAGTAATTAAAATCCTCAATCAATACAGAGCAGTTGCCTTCTCTGCAAAAGAACAAAACTAAAGCAAAAAAGAATTCCACTTACAGAACAGTCTCTTCATTTTCTCATTTTTTGGTGGCCGGTTGCTATGGAAATCTCCCCATTCTATCTGCAGACATGAATCACACACTTGGTAGCACTACATCTGCAGGGAACTGTATGGAAAATTTACTGCAGCCAAAGGAGACAAGTTCTACTCACAGATGGTTTCAGCACTTCAAAGGTGGAGGCAGAACTGTCAACTAGGCTACACTATCTGGTTTGGATGATAACAAAATGCAAAAAGGCATTTGTCCTGAAAACTGAATGCAGAGGTGCTGAGCTGGTATTTGTAAGGGTTTAGGCAAAGGGGCTTCATGAACACAGCTGCAGCATAATTCCTCAAACACGAATTGGCAAACACATTTCCTTCCCAGCAGTTCATCATTCTTGTTGCAGAACGCTCCTGAGTTAATGAGAACTTTTTCCTTCGGCTATCGGAAAATGTCCTCAATATTTATTTCAGAATAAATTTTTAACATATGACAACTGCATGTATGTATGGATGGAGAGATAGTAATGAGCTAGAAGGTTAATTCTTGATGTATCTGAGATTATAGTTGATATAAGTATATAATGGTTACAATTTGATTACCCAAACATGACAGATTTTTATCTAAATGTTTACATATATTATTTGATTTTCCGATACTCTTTCAAGAATAAATGTTTTTAATCCCATTTGACCTATAAAGACACAAAAGTCAAAAGACACTAATAGCTTAACATTTACAGTTAGTAAATAACTCGTACTACAATAAACATATACAGTCACTCAAAACTATATGAACTTTCTTTTTTTTTTTTTTTTGTTTTTTTGTTTTTCGAGGTAGGGTCTTGCTCTAGCCCAGGCTGATCTGGAATTCACTATGTAGTCTCAGGGTGGCCTTGAACTCATGGTGATCCTCCTACCTCTGCCTCCCAAGGGCTGGGATTAAAGGCGTGCGCCACCACGCCCAGTTTAAAACTATATGAACTTTCAATCAATAGATAATCAGATGTCAAACTGGGGTCTCTTTATTTGAGTCATCACAACTTTATCTTCTCCTTTCCTAATTTTTTTGATAGCCTCCTGTAGTAAAGGTTGTCACTCTCTACCAATGATAGCCTTGAACTTCAACCTTCCTGCCTCCATCTCCCAATATTTGGGATTATATGCACATCTAGTTTGATTTGGTACTGGGGATCAAACCTAGGATTTTGTGCATTCTAAGCAATTACTCTATCAATTGACTGAGCTACATCTACAGCCCATAACCTGTTCTTCACCATGTAACTGTAGTTTCCTGAGGGAGGTATACATAGAGACTTATTCCTGTAATGCTAGGGTTTAACCCAGGGCCTTGCTCATGCTAAGCATTCACCCTACAAAAGAACTACACCCCAACTGTAAAAGAGGTATATTTACTTTTCTAGTGTCTGTCAGCAAATAGTGGACAGAAACTACTTAAGGGAGGAAAGATTTCCAGGCTTAGGATTCAGAGTTCTGTCCATTGCTGTGACATGGCATGCACTTGGCCAGAACATCATAACAGCAGGAGAGTATGGAAGAGGGGCTTCTTCACCTCATCACAACCAGATGGAGAGCTACAGGAAGGGGCAGGGCAAGATACTTATAAGCCAAAAAACACACCCTCAGTGACCTCCTTCCTCCAGCTAGCTCCTACAGTTTCCACAACTTCCCAAAATAGGGTCACACCTCGGTACCAGGTTTTCAAAACATGAGTTTGCGAAAGAGGCATAGCATATCTAAACCAAAACAAAAAGTGAACTTTGAGTATCAGCACTGCTCTTGGGATCCAAGTGTCAGCTTTTAACTATTTGCCCGACTTCAGCATGTTTACTTAACCACTCCTCTGTTTAGTTTTTTCATCTCTAAAATTGAGTTGATGCAAATATTTATATAAGAGAATTCTTGGAAGAAATAAATGGGGCGGGGGTTAAGGAACTGACTCAGTTGATAAAGCACTTGCTAAGCACGTGTGAGGTCTGGTGCTTGGATCCCAGCACCATGTGAATGTCAGGTGGGGGAGATAGCCACCTGTAATCACAGCCCTGGGGGCAGAATAGAGATCCCCTAAGTCAACTGACTAGCTAGATGTTGCAGTTACTTTCTTATTGCTGGGACAAACAGTGGACCAAGAAGCAGCTTATGGGAAGAAAGTATTTATTTAAGCTTACAGGATCCAGGAAAAGTTCCATCAGGGCAGAAGAAGCTGTGTCACTCACAGAAGAGAGAGAAAAGCTAACACCACCAATCACAAACAATCAGAACTCAAACCCACTCTGAACACACTTTATGGCTGGACTTCTCCCAATGACAGACACCTCGCCTAACTGACTCCTGGAGACGTGTGTAGGAGGATTAACCTTAATTAAAAACCCTGAGGTTATGGGGGAAGTACACTCACATTCAAACCACCACAATAGACTTGCTGACTTGGGATGCTCTTGGCTCAAGTGAAAGACACCAGTAAAATAAAAAGGAGAGCTATTGAGGAAAACACCTAATGTCAAGCTCTGGTCTTGTACCCACACTTGTGTCCAGATGTATACACACATGCATGCACACCACACATATGTGCAGACAGACAGACAGACAGACAGACACACACACACACACACACACACACACACACACACACACACACAAAAGAAATGATCTATTTGGGGCTATGCAAGTGGCAATCAGATATTCACAGTGTTAGTTATTGCCATGTGCTTATTCAGTTAAAGTATGGCATAGTGGTCATAAATATATAAAATAAATATTATTTCCTTTTGGCTTAAGTGTGGTTCCCAAACAAGCATCAGCATCACCAGCTGGGAACACATTAGAAATGCACAATGTCACATCGTTTTCTCCAATCTAATGAACCAGAAACTTTAAAGATTTATATCCCACCTACCAGTGTTTTAACAAGGCTTCCATGTCTAGTGGAATTGAAGTTTGAGAAACAATTGTGCAAATAAAAGTCTTTTCTACTTTTACCCAAGGCCACTCTGCCTACAGATGATTTTGGAACGAACCCTAGGATGCTCTGATTTTCCTAGAATCAATTCCCACGGCTTTTAAATGTATGCTGCAAACACGCTGTTCCTTTGAGCCCATGTAATCACTAAGATTCTTGATTAATAGTTAATCATTTCATCTTGACTGCATTTGAGATGATCAATTATTTCATAATGATTTCCTCTTGTGTGGAATGAGATTTAACACTGTGATTATCACAGCCATTATAGAACACCGCTGGAATTTCTCCAGAGTCAGAGCACCCTGAACATTCGGGGTGCCCTCAAAGCAGTCCAGCCTCTTTTCACCCTAAAAGCATTTCATTGAATTTCCTCTACCACAACTTTCTAATATTTCCTTAGGATTATGAAAAATGACATGCTGGAAACTTGCAGATTAAGTCCAATTTCATTTGTGACCCAGTAAACTTATTGTAGTCACAAAAATGAAAATTGCACTGTATCAAAAGAAGAAATTAAATTAAAATCATTTTAATCCATATTTTTGAAGATAAAAATACTTAGCTGGCATTAATGTTTCAACTCTCCCTTTAATATGTAATATGCTAATATTTTAACATCAGTAAGTCTCTTTTCTTAAATTGCGAGGCTAAGGAGTTGTTTCCATTGATGACTAAATTTTCTTCTAACTGATGAAAAGGATGGTAGAGTGAATACATTAAATATAATATTTAAATTAGGAGATACAAAGCTTAAGTCTTCCTGCAATGAACTAAGCTTTAGCTAAATAAAATAATAATAATAATAATAATTAAGATCTTTGAGATTGTCATACAAGCTATCATCTTTATAGGAGCTGGGTGATATATCTCATACTTCTAAAGACCCCACGCTCAATCACAGCCCTCATACATTCATGTAATCGATCTCTTTATAAACCTTATAGCAATGTTTTGTAATCCTTTGTAAAGCAGTTTTCTCAGATCTGAAGCATTTCATCCATGAGGGACACCCAATAGGACTCAAGAAGTAAAGAAATCTTACAAGGCTTAGGAAAGAAGAAACTCACAAGTGTCAGGCTGCTCCTGAAATTTAAAAGACTCTCAAGGCCCCTCTTGGGAGAAGAAACTGTCCAATCAGCCAAGCTGCCTGAAGATTATTCAGGGAGCTACAACTTCTGTGTATCATCACTCACACTGGGGTGGGCTTTTCAGTAATGTGACTTCCTTTGTGTCTATAAGTAACCCCTAACTCACACTTCAGTAATTTTTCCCAATAAGACTGTAGGTTCACTAAGTTGGACTTTGATCTGTCGCAGATGCTCTGGTTAGGGCAAATAGATATTTGTTCATGTCACCCCAGGACAGGTTACACAACAGTACTTACATAGATGTGCATGATATGAAGACTTAGAAACAATTCCAATTAGCTAAAAGCTATTTTCACATTTCCTCCTCAATATCTTCATCTGTTTTATAGGTATATTAATATTGTTTATCTCATAATGTTCACGGACGGATTTGAAAAATGATGAAATATAATAAACATAATTTTTGACTCATATGTACAAGGTTGCTCCACAGATATGCCATTAGTGTTCTGCACAGGAGTTCCAAATTTTGCTTGTTAGAAACTTAGATTGTTACATCTTAACCCAGAGACAATGTAGATTCCTTATCTGTAGGTTTAACAAGCTCCTCTGGTCTTAAAAACACAACACATTCTATGTATTATTCATAGTTCTTCAGAAAAATAGAGCCTAGAGGATTTTTCCCTCTTTCCTCCTCTCCCTTCTCTCCCCTCCACAGACACATACATTTAAATTACTTCATGTTAGGGGTTAGTGGGGATGAATTAAGGTCTTTTGCCTGTTCTTCCTTACACTCTGGTTTCCTGCATCTTTGAAATAAAAACAGGAAGCCAGAGGACAGCATCCTTTGTACCATAGGTAGGTTTCCCCAGTAAGTAGTTACCTCCCACAATGAGCTGTTGATCAGAATGACCCTAAAATAAGACAAACTTTTGTCACAGCCCTTGAATACCCACCTCAGGCAAAAGATAAGACTCTATTGCTGAAGATTCCATGGAATGATACCACACAACACTGAGAGACCCTGCTGAATCCAGAAACGAAATCAGCTCCCAGAAGGGCAGCCTGGGCAATGCCAGAAGATGTCCCATGAGCTGCCAGGGGAACTGGACCAACGATATCCTGACTGAGCAGGAGGCATCTTCAAGTTACACCAAGCGATGGCACGAGAGTGCAGAACTCATTGCTATATGGCACAGACAAGCAAGAAGTGCCCATTAGTGGCACCCAATTTAGGTGGGTAATCAATAGCTGGTTAATTGGCTATGAGATCGGCTCAGAGGCAGGGAACCCCTAACTGGTACGGGGATCCAAAGCAACCTTGAATGGGGACCAAAAATCCCATCTCTGCCCTCACTAACCATAGGTCCTCAGAAAGACTACACCCTCCAAACACTCACCAACCTAGCAATAGTTGTCTTAACTGACTAATAATACTCTCACTCTCTGCTGGAGACTGTATCTTTCAGAAGGCAACAAGAACCGGGGATAAAGGAACTCCACCAAGGGGACCTGATGTGTCGAGGGACACCCAAGCAGGAGACAATCCATGTAGAGCCCAAATACAACCTCTAAGGAATTGGGATGATGAGCAAAACATCTATTCCCACAGCAAGGCAGATAACCTATGGAAGGACAATAGAGAGAGGCACCAAGGGTGCCCAAAAATTGTCCAAAACACAAATTTAGAAAATTTTACAAACCTAATAACTATGGAAAATTTGAGCTCACCTACTATGACTCAGGGAAATTAGCAGAAGAGGGGGTGAAAAGAATGTAAGAGTCATGGGAGGGGGAGAATAACTAATGCATAAAAGGGAATGTCATCATGGATTCAATGGCTTTATCTAATAACCTATGCTACTGAGCATATTGTTGTGTTAATTTATATAATTTTAAACTAATAAAAACGTTTGGGGCCACACACAAAAAAACAGGAAGCATAATCGCAGCCTTGAACATGTCAAAGTGATCCCATGGGACTGGCATCTTTCTCCATCAACATTATGCCAACAGAATTTCTGGGCAGAAGGTGAGCATAGCCAGGTGAGCATGCCTCTTCATCTCATACCAACATGCAACACTTGAAATAAATAGCTTGCAGTTTCTTAAATGGTTAGAGCTACTTTTCTTATTGGAATGAAATACTATGACATTCGTAGAGTCAACACACCTCACAGAGAATGCTTTCTTCCTTCCATCCCCTCCCTGCTCTATAGCTATGTGAAATTAAAAAAGAATTAGACGACAATGTGTTGTAAGAAGCACAAGATCTGTTTTCAAAAGCAGGCACTTATTATTATAAAAATAAAACTGCTCATTGTCAGAGAATTTCTTGGGAGTGTTTGCTTCATGATTTGATCACATCCATGGCTAAAAAAACTCACCCCTGTGTCCAACTGATCATTGGTGATGGATGAAAGGATATGTTATAGTAAGGGCAAATCAAAACTTTCTGCCTTCCTTCCTTTCTTTTGAGACATAGGGCTCACGAAGTTGCCTCATACTCCTTCCTGCTTCCATTTCCCAATTCCTGGGGTTCTAGGCTGCAACCCAATGCTCTGTTCTATATTTCTTTTAAGCAGTATCTTTTCAGATGATAGCAAAAGTATAATAATCTCTTCTGGGGAATTCGGGATAACAATGCATTGTTTGCCCACTCAATAATGTAACTCATTATGGACAATAAATATATATTTAAAAAAAAACTTTCCCTTCTCTGGAGTCATTTGTAGATGGCAAACTCCTGTTGCAATGTCAAAAGGGTGGACACATCTTTGTGTTGTAGCAAAAGAAAGTGACGCATGAAGCAAACGCTCCAATTAGAGAACCCTACATATAAAAGAAAAGCAGATCTTTGTGGGTTCATGGGAATAAGATTAGAATATATGCACAAAACAGAGCATGTTCGTGCATTGTGGAATCCTAGTACTCAGGACAAGGCTGATACAGGAGGATCCCAGTCAGTATTAAGTATGCCCCACAGGTTGTGCTTGAATACTTGGTCCCCATAGGGTGGCATTATTCTGAAAGTTTATGGAACCTTTATTGGGTGAGGCTTGAAAGAAGGGGTGGCTGGCTCGTTGGGGAGCAGGCCTTGAAGGCTGTAGCCTAGGCACTCTTTGGGTTCTAACCTCCCTGCTTCCTGATGTCAAAACGTGATGTAAACATCCTCCTCACTTCTGATTTGCCACAGCCATGGACCTTCATACTTTTCCCACAGTGATGGCCTGTAATTCTTGAACCAGGAGCCTGGATAATCTTCTCCTCCCTTAAATTGCTTCTTGCTAGGTAAGTGATCACATGCCTCTTATATCCCATCTTCTCCACCCCGAGTCCACTGAGGGCACTGCTCCGTGTAGTAAATATATATTCTGTAGTCATGAAGTCCTCAGTCAGTATCTATTGGAGTGGGGGAACAATGCCACAGGATACTCCTCCTGATCCTGTAGCTCTTATAATCTTTTTGCCTCTTCTTCCGCAGTGTTCCCTGAGTCTTGGCCATGTGTGATATTAATTCTTCTGATCGATCAGCATGGGAGGTAATTCCATCCTCTCATGTCTTCCTCCAAATCTTTCTTCATTGTTTTTATATTTTCATCATGTAGGTCATTCATTTCTGGTTAATTGGGGGGGCATAGTAAATTGAACAGCTTTCATGAATTTGTTCTCCGTATGTTTGTCGGTATATACAGTGACAATTTGTAATAATTTATGTGTGAATTTTTTATTCTGCCAGTTTACATGGCAATATGTATCCCCAGCATATGCATACATTCATTCAGTCACCCTCTGCAACACAGAGTCAGGTCTCCAAGGGCAATGCCACCCCACAGCAGGAAGCAGGGAGCGCCCATGCTGTACCAGGTCTTGAAACTGTACAGAATTTTCTTTGCTGAATTTTGAACTTGTTTGAGACTAATGGCCCCATTCTTCTTGCTGTCCTGTCTCATGAATGTATTTCTATTTATGTATATATTCATTCATTTGCCTATTGTGCATGTATGTGTCTGTGTATTCATGCATGTGTGTAGCCATGTTTAGATTTGTGGGGGTGTCTGTGTATAAGCTATTGTATGTGCACATATGTAGGTGTGCATTGTATGTGCAGACCAGAGCTGGAAGTCATTTGTTTCTGCAGTCACTCTCCACCTTCTTGTTTGCTCTCTCCATCCCTGTCTGGGTTCTTTCAGACCCCAGAACTCACCAATTAAGCTAGACTAGTTGACCATACTCTGCCTTTGCCTTCCAACACTTATGTTACAGTGACATTTCATGACAACTGGCTTTTATATGGGTGCTAGGGACCTAAGCTCGGTTCGTCATGCTTGCATGGCAAACACTTTCCTGACTGAACCACCTGCCAAGCTCCTCACAGTGTATGTGGGAAGCAGACACTTGTCTTCTACTGTCAAAGGTCCTTGGGTGAGGACCTTTGCTATATCATACCCATAGTTTCACATGCACCTAATCGTGATGATATTGAAACACAATTGAGGTCTCAATTAAATGAAATTCAGAATTAATGCTGGATGAATCTGAACTCGGGGGATGTTGGGACTTGGTAAATGTATCTTGTATGTAGTACAGATGTGAATTTGAAGGCCAAGTGTGGACTTAAAAAATTGAACACTGCTCCTCAAATTTCTCCATTGTCCAGAACCTTGGAATGTGATTTTATTTCTAAACAGGATATTTGTAGGTATGATTAGTTAATGTGATGTCATCCTGGGTTAGATAGGTCTAAATCTGATATGACTGGTGTCCTAACATATGGTGAAGACAGTGGAGTGATCCAGTTGAAAGCCAGAGTGCCAAGGCATTGCTGGCAAAAACAATGAGTGAGAAATGGCACAGAATTCTTTCCTATGCCCTCAGCCCTGTCAGCACCTTGATTTCGAAGTTAGAATGTGATTAGGTAACATTTCTATTGTTTTCATTCACTCTGTGATAATTTGTCATATTGGCAACGAATATATCTTCTAAGATAAGTAATGTACCTTCTAAGTGCATGGAGGTTTTCATATCCTCAGACTTGCATTATGTTTGTACAAACTCAAGACTCTGGGATTGCTGAGTGGTATTTGAAGCATCTACTTAACCTTACAAACGCACTGACTTGCTGTTTCAAATGGTGTATTCATGATATTCCCACTGGCTTTGTATCAGCCAAGTATCTCCATTTCACTTGCAACATGTATCACGTTAGACATTCCAATTTTAGCAATTTCAGTGTAGGTTTCCTGATATCTCATTATGAATTTAATTTTGAAGTAGCTAACCAAATATTTTCCTTTTACTTATTTATTTTTTGAAATTAGCTTACCTGTTGAATTTATAAATGTTCTTTGATTTCAGGATACAAGTCTTCTGTCAGATAACGTTTCTGTCCATGGCTTGGCTTCTCATTATCCTAACTAGTTTCCTAAAAATGTCTTCAGTGAGCCAGTTTTCCGTTTTAATGAGGACCATTTATCTGTTGTTTTTTTAAGTTCTTTGTTGTTTAGGGTGTGTGTGTGTGTGTGTGTGTGTGTGTGTGTGTTTCACTTTTTGCGTTTTCTTTTGTCCTAATAAGTTTGCTTACCCAAAGGTCTTAGAAATTGTCAATTTTTTTTTCTTGAAGGGCTATCAATTAATTTAGGGTTGTATTTTTTAATATTTTATTTATTAGAGAGAGAGAGAGAGAGAGAAGGAGAGAGACCAAAAGGGAGAATGGGCATGCCAGGGCTCCCAGCGACTGCAAACAAACTCCAGACACATGCACCACTTTGTGCATCTGGCTTTATGTGGGTACTAGAGAATCGAACTCAGGTCTTTCTGCTTTGTAAGCAAACGCTTTAACTGCTAAGCCATCTCTCCAGCCCAGGGTTGTATTTTTTCCAAAGGTAGTTTTCACATGTTGATTGGGCTGACAGAGACTTTCTTTTTCCATCACTCGCCCAGCCCACTGATTGCTTGGCCAAACATAGTCAGTGTTGTCCCTCCCACAGGCCTCTGGACCAGACTGACTCACTCCAAGCAAATACAAAACATCTTATTCAATGGTTCATTCAGAATCAGCTGATCACAGAGAAAAAAAAAAACATTAGCTCACATGTTTAACCACTCTTGCTGGATTTCCTACAAAGCCCTTTTAGCCTTGTGTTATGGTTTGTTTCAATTGTCCCCACAATCAGATGTGTTCTGAATGCTTGATCCCCAGCTAATGGCAGTTTGGGTATTACAACCATTCCATCCGCTGCTTTGGTCAGGTTCTTTGTTGCAGCAACAAGAAGACTGACTATGACAATCACTACAATGCTAATTAAAATTCGATTTTTTTCTTGTGAAACTGGCTAAAATATCATTTTCATGTAAAATATTGAGGTTTTCATAAGACAATAAAAGAATAAGTCAATGTAATCTTCAGGAAGAACATTTGGCAGCATCCAACAAAAGCATCTATAAAAGTTCAGATCTTTAGACCAAATATTGTTTTCATGAATTCCACATAAAGATACATGTACTAAATTTCATTCCTCTTCTTTAATCCCAAGAGCCTATAATCTCTCAGAAAAATCCATCTTCACAGTTTCTCTGGCTCTCATTTTATAGTCTAAGAGTTTCTCCTGTTCAAATTTGATCAAGTCTTTTCCCATTAAAAACTTTTATAGCTGTATCTATCTTGTAACACATTATGCGAAAATGTTACCAGAGTTTCAGTCCCTTTCTGGAATTCCAATGCACTATACTTGGCCCAATATGGCGATCAGAAAGACAAATGGTGGGGAAAGGCTGAGAAAGGAGCTTTAATAAATAAGGTCACATTGGGAAGAACAGAGAAAAGGGTCGAGGGACCCAAGATCTGTCTTTATGGGACTACACAATTTTGATGCTTTGTAGAATAAGGAAAGGAAGTAGAGTGTGGGATTCATGAGGCCAGTGGTCTAATTCATTGTTACTATAGTTCCAATTCTGCTGCTGGCTTTGGAGAAGTTTTATTTCTCTCATCACTTGTGATGAGCAAGCTGGTTACCATGAGGCGATCACTGCTATTCTGGGGGTTCTGCCTTGTCTCCCGTCATTGGTAATCATCCCCATTTGCATGATGGCTTCATCCAAGAGTGATCTGGCCTGTGAGACTCACTCCTGCTTGGGGATGTTTTCATTTCCTTGTCATAAACCTTCCACCTGACAAATTTTTAAAGTCACCACTATTCCATAATCACACAGATGTTTGCCAATATTCCTTTTGTTTTTATGTTTGGTTGATTTGGGATTAGGTTTGGTGATGGATTTTTTTCAGTCATTGCTTATTTGATTTACAACTCCATCAGACTTAACCTTGTACCATAGAGAGCTAAATAATTATTCAATGGACAACTATTGCCACTATTACCCAGGTTTCAGTTATCTCAATTTGGTGAAAATAGCAATAAACATTATATTTTCAAGATCTGTATTAGAACTATTTCTCCTGTCCTATTGATTTACTTCTTGTCCTGTATTTACTACATCCAGCAAACTAATAGCCACATGCATTCTTTTACTTTTTGAATTTTTAGTAACTTTTATTTGTTTTTTTCTCCCCTATGAAATGTAGGATTGTTGTGCTAATCCCATCAAAAATCTTTCAAATATTTACTGACTTGCAACACAATTACCAAATGGCTTTTAAAGAAATTATATTTTAGTAGTTTTAAAGGGAATTATCTAATTATTCAAGCAGTACTTTTGCTTTGTTTACATTTTATACAAGAAGGCTTATGCCTTAGTACATCAATCTTATTCTACCGTAAATATATGTATTTTCAAAAAGGTTATTTATGGAATATAAGAATGCATCTGGTTTTCTACTTCATTCATTTCTGTATCCATTCTCCATACTGACATGCTTTTCTCTTCTGATCTTCTTTCGGTTTTTGTCTTGAGCACTCTTTATCAACATTTCCATTTTTTAATATCTTCATTTTCCTCAGCCCACAGTGATGTTTTATGAAATGAACAAGCCTTTTTACTTCTTTTGCTAAAATAATTCCCATGAATTTTATTCTTTTGATGTTTGCGAATTTCCATTCTTTATTGGCCATATATGAAAACATAATTGATTTATTCAAATTGATATTTAGTTCTTGCAGCATATTCTGACTACTTCTTAGGCCCCAGATGATGCCGGAGAATGAAGGCAGCATTTTCTTCTTATCTGATCTGGAATGTCATAAATTCATGTACTTCTTATCTCTCTCTCTTCTCTCTCTCTTCCTTCTCATTTCCTTCCATCCCTCCCTTAATTTCACTCTGCCTTCCCTCACTTCACTTGTTCTTTTTCTTTTATCAATGAAAAAGGTGTTATTAGAGCAACTTAAACCCATGGCATGTCATTCAACAGGATCATTGACTTCAGGTATTCAGACACTGTCCTTAGTTATGAGAGAAAGCACTTAGTCTTTCATAAGTACATAAAATGTTACCTATAGATTTATATAAATTATATATATATATATTTACATAATTATTTATATAGATATTTATATAGAATATTTATATAGATTACATAGATTTTATAGATTTTTTTTATAGATCTCCTGTGTTAGGTCAAAGGCATTTCTCAGATTGGTTCGTTGGTAGTAAATATCATAATTTGGTATTGAATTTTTTTTAATTTTTGCATCTTTTGATGGTGTGGTTTTTGTCCTTTTGCTAGTAAGAAGATGTATTACTGTAAATGAATTTTAAATAGCAAGATAGTTTTTCATTCTCAGGACAAAACTAGTAGATAACAATGTATCATAACTTTTATATGCTGTTGGATTTATCTTTGATGTTTTACACAGCACTGGCATCGGAATATTGACTAGTTTGGGATATGGCTCAGCAGTCTGGCCTCTTGAGTCTTTTAATAATTAGAACGTATTCCTACTATCATGATCTCCTTAGTCTGTAAATTATTTACATTTTTACTAAAGAAGTTATTCTTCCTGAGTTTTACTTTGTATGACTATAAACTTATAACTCAATCTCTTGTTATAAAGTACTCAGATTTTTATTTCTTTTATTTTGTCAGCTTTATTATAGTGCTTATTTATAAACATAATTTCATTTCATTTAAATTATCCAGTCTGTGGATATAAGCTTATCCATAGTATTCCCTTATATCCCTCTTAATTTCTGTAGAATTATTAGTGATTATCTTTTGTCATTATGTAATTTTCGCATGTTCTTTTATTTAGTCTAAAAAAAGAAATTCAATTAATTTTGTTTTCATTCACCTTTCTATTTTTTGTTTTCTACATTTATTAGTTTAATCTTAGTCTTTATTATTTCCTCCCTTCTGTCTATTTTGGCTTGTGTTTGGTCACCTTGTCCCTCCTGACTTCTGAAAGCATAAGATGCCATAGCTCTAAGATGCATCTTCTTTACTAATATGGGCATTTATAGCTGTAAATTTCCTCTAATCACTGTTTTAACACATCCCATATATATTTACATGTATATTTTTGTCATCTTTCTGATCTTTTTTACTTTCTTCTCCATGTTAATTTTATGCTCATGGGTCTGGATTGATTAATATCAAAAATTTGAAGATTTCTTCAATGAGAGGTAAGTATAATTCAAACCTATTTCAGCTGCATAGCATTGTATGATTTGGGGTTTCTTAAATATATTGGAATTTATTTTAATGACTAGTATGTGAGCCACCCTAGAGCATATTTCTTGTATGTAAAGTTTAAAAGCATATACTCTGCTTTTTTGAATGCAGTCAGTGTTCTTTGAACATCAGTTATATTAAGTGAGTTGAAAACGCCCTTGCTGATTTTATGTCTAGTTATTGGTAAACTATCTTGAGGATTGTAATATTTTTATCCACAACCTAAATGAACAATGGGCTAATCTGTCTGAATGTCAGCCCTTGTGTCATCACAGGACTGGAGATTGTGTTCTCGGATATAGCACATGTACTAAATCTATCACCATGCTGTTGGGTCTCTAATGACTAAGATGTGTGACACCAGGACCTAATGGACAAAAGCAGTACTGACTCTGATATCCATCATCCCAAATTATCTATCCATCATAGGTTTAGTCCAGTGGAGGCATGTTTTCCAATGGGCAAGTGCATCTCTTAGGGGAACTATAAGGACACACCTCTGAAATTGAAGCTTTCACTACAATCTGGTTGCTTGGGTCTTTTAATATTCACAGGCCAGCAGGCAAAGTTACTTATATTAGGGTCAATTGTCACTGATTACCATCATGACTGGGAGCTGCTACCCCAAAATGGAACAGGGCAGGGCTCTGTGGAGTCTGGGGAGTTCATTGAGGTTACTACTTATTGTGTTTATCCAGTGATGTCTCAGGAAATTTGCCTAATAAGTCCTTACTTAGCACATCAACTAAAGGCTTACAGTTAATTTAGGACTATAGATCTAGGTCACCCCATCAGGAAAATAAAGTGTTGACCAGAGGGGAATATCCATGTTCAGAATGGTGATAGTAGTGGTGAGAACCAGTGATAGTGATGTAAACTGATGTAGCCATGGGCTTCTCAGCATATTTTATTTCTTCAAATTCTCTTGCATTGTCTTTTCTGTAGTTGTAGATGTTCACAAACTACAAGCAGTCTCTTTATTTAACTGTGATTAAATGGGCCCAAATGGATGAGAGAGCTACAGAAGGTAAAATATAACAGATATCTCCTTGGCACTGGTAGAAGTCACAGGTGCACTTTTCATTTCAACTGTGGTTGCTTCAACTTATTAGATACAGGTTCCAATGTGCTTCATGCAATGACAAAGAGCATCATCAGGCTCATTCTGCTTTAAGTCTTGTTACAGCTCACTGTTCCTCTTTTGATGCCAGAGAGCAGGTCACTGTTAGTATGCACAAGTGAGACAGACGAAATACTTCAGCAACCCACAGAACAAAGAGCATACAAAAGTGAATCAGAAGTCAGAGGACAAATGTTCTCTTCTCTGTCCCCTGAGAGCTCTGAGGTATACCACACACTTTCAAATGATCTTTTTTGTGATCCATCAAGAAGCCAGTGACATATTTCTGACTGGTCTTTACATTCCTCTTCTGCCTCATTCTCCTGTTGCCCATGGATAGTGCTAGAATCACACTTGTCTATAAAATAATCCCATGTAAGATTTTATTTCAGGCTTCATATCCCAAGGTGTCTACATTAGGTGCTTAGTGAGAAAGCCTCCATTAGACCCAATCAGATGTTAGATCATTCAGGGTTTACCTACAGTCTTACATATGATTATGGTGTGAACGATACCCTTAATACAATCTACATTGGAAACCTATGCTCTTTTTTGCTGAACCACTTCTCAATGAAGCTGCTAAATTATGATTATTAAAGCAAGGAAGAAGTTTGGGCACTGTCCATTCTAGTTATCCTGACTTTTTGTTTTTGTAATCCAAAATTTTTATTTCTTGTATAATCATAGGCCAAAAAAAAAATAGAGAGCAATCTGTACTAATTTAATCATTAATGTGAGAGAGGACTGTCATCTGCTCCAAGCACCCTGGGACCCTGAAGGGGCAGTATGTAAACCTCACTACCATGATGGCAGAGGTTGTGCTTTCGTGACAGGAGACATTAGGTTACATGTCAATCTCACAAACTCATTTATGACAAATATTGAAGTTGTGACCAGATAATCTAGAAAACTGAGTATTAATGTTTCAGTAAAGTTAAGTACTAATCCAAGAGAAATCTGGGAATTTTCAATAAGGCCTCATGAAAGCCTTTCAAGTTCTATATTCCCTTAATCATATATAACCATAATATCCAGTGAATTAATTATGCCACATGATATTTTCCTGAGGTAATACAGAAGGCCTCATTGTTTAATTTTATTCAATAGTTCGAGATGACTCATTGGCATTTTAAAGGCACTATTGCAACTGTTACCCAAAAGAAACTCAAAGAGGATGATTAAAACTGCCAACACAATCTAAAGCAGAAATCCAGAGATTCTTAAAACCTCAACAGTAAAGCAGACCTAAAACTCACCCCACATGACTCAGGGATCTGAGCAGAAGAGGAGGTGAAATAATTGTAAGAGCCATGGTGGGGGAGAGACAGAAAAAATTCTAGCTACCTCTTGTACAATCCATTGCTCCCTATCCCATGGACTGGTCCAACAAGCCCACATAGGAAGGTCCCCAGCAAGGTGGGAACAGGGAGTAGGGAAGTGGAGATACCACCATAAGACTTGCACATGCAATGTATCTAATTGTTGACATAAATATGAAAAAAATTAAAACTGCTGCATAATATAACATATGTAGGTTCCTTTCACCTGATATAATCCATGCAGAATGGAGGATCAGCAAACTAAATCCATAGCTTCAGAAACTATGCTGCAATGATAATGCCTATAATGTAGGTCCTATGTGCATGCTCAAATGTGTATCCTAGTGTGGCTCAGAGCTGAAAAATACAAACTATTTTTTAAACCCATGGCATTGTATATTTTAGACAAGTTCTCCACAACTGAGCTAGATCCTTGTCCCTGGATTTTATAAGACAGTTTAGCTTTGAACTTGTGATCCTCCTGCCTTTGACTCCAAAATCCTAGATGTATAAGCTAGAACAAATTTTTGAAAGGTCTTGAAGACTGTGAATCACAGAGAGAACTAGATAATATGTGTTGCAACCCTTGATTAAAATACCCATGTTAGAATACCTTCCCCAGACTCTCTAATACACTGCTAGGTTATCTCCAAACTTACTTGATAGCAGAATTAAACATAAATTAACTGATGCTCACATAAAAATGGAGCTTTTTTTACTTGCTGAATATTGCTTTTGGATGCAGTACTATTTTTGACATTGAATTCACTCAAAAATACGTATTTTACACAATATATTTTGTGTTCTTCTTAGGCAGTAAGGATATAAAGATTACAATCATACATACTCAGATGCTTACACACACAGCCTTTGGCTCATTCTATATAATATTTAAACCTTATAGAACTAAAGAACATACATCTCTCCTTTAAACCACTTTTACTGTGGAATACAGACCCAACTATAAACCAATAATTACCATAAACTTCACAATGGAGATGTACAGAAGAAGAGCATATTTACCTGGTTGATCAAGGATGCTTTCCTGGAGATGGCATGCCGAAATTTAGTACAGAAGATTAATAGAATCAAATAGATTTTCAAGGAGAAACAGCCTTACAGACAGAGCAATAGGTGAAAGATGGAAAGTACATATTATAGTTAAGTAACAGCAACCAAGTCAGGAAAGTCGGGCATCAGTGGCTGTGAGGGAGATGTGGTTAATGAGGCTGGGCATACAGGCAAGGCCAAGTCATAGGATATCCAGTAAGAGGATAAAGATATGTTAAGATTAATGTTCCTGTAGCTATGCACATTGATCACTCTAGCATTGTTGTAAATTGGACAATAACCTTGTGGCTATTTCTATACAATCCTGCTAGTCACTAGAACAAATGGTACCTTCCTTTACTGTAGAGTGAGAGAATTTATGAGAACAATACTTCCCCCATTAAGTTGCCCTTCTATAACAGAGTAAATTTTGTGTTGCTTCACACAGTAAGTAAGTGAAAATTCACAAAGAATTACAGTGGCAGCACTTTCACAGCTAGTTATATCCTTTCTAACTTTAACATATCTACATCCTAACTGGTGACCCTGAGTGATTCCCATCCACTGCATTAGCTAGTTGTGGTTCTGATCAACTATACTAGTTACGTATCACTGTGACAAAACACCTGACAGAACACCTGTGGTAGTTTGAATGTATATCTCCCATAGACTAAGGTGTTTTATTAAATCTTGTAATTCAGGTCACAAGCCACCTGGCTGGAGGAGGTCTCACTGGAGACAGATCCTAGAGTCATGCCCTAAGGTGAGTTTGGGTGTAGACATGATTTCTAGTCCAAAGGTATGCAGAGAAGTTTGATCAAGGTTGAATTTGAAAGTAATGAACTAATGTCCTTGGCAGAAGATACAGAACTGAGAGATACAAGATTTAAAGTTGGAAAATTTTAAGGAAGCTTAAGGTTACTGCCACAGAGACTGGTTGCTAAAGCTATAATGGTTACGGAGATTACTAACATTAAGGATGCCTCAACTACTTTACATTGAAACAATGGAAAGATGGCTGAGGTGATTCCAACCAGGAAAGACTGAATGGAGAAATGCAAACTCTTTTGTAAAGAAGAAACCTGGTTTTCAAGGTCACAATTTATTTCCTCCCTATATTAACAATATGGCTGTGTGATTACACATCTAGTATTGATTTTGGATGCAGGTCATGAACTCCACAGGGTTCCAAGGAGCCACTGCTGAGACATGGCATATGGAGCAGAGCAAAGTTCCTCTATTTGAGAAAAATGAGGCCATCATAAGATGGACTGTGGTTTTTAATGTGGGCACAAAGGTGCTTTGGATATACCAGGGCTGTACCAGGGCTACCATGGAATGCTCTTGATTTGGGGTGGAAGTTTCCCCCAGATACTCAGTCAAGCTGAAGGGGTAGAATTGGAAATCCAGAGACTGTCCTCACTGGTTATGGATATCAGACATGACTGCAAATTTTTGTTGTTTACCTGATGGTTATTGATTTTCCATTTGTCTCATCTCTCCTTGTTATGCTTCATAGCAATGGAAATGTAACTCTGTGCCATTTTATGTTGGAAATATATAACTTGTTTTGATTTTATAGGACTTATAATTAAGAGACAGTTTTAATTTTCAGATGAGACTTGGGAATTTGAAACAGTCTTAAAGTTGGTATAGACTATGGGGAACTTTAAAGTTGGACTGAATACAATTTACAATGTGAGATATTCATCAGTCTATTGGGAGTCAGGGGCAGAATGCGGTAGTTTGAATGTGTGTCCCCCACATACATGTTTTATTAAATCTTATAACTTAGATTTCTGGCCACCTGGATAGAGGAGGTATCAATGGGGGTGGATCCTGGTGTCCAGCTCTAAGGTGTGTTTGGGGAAGTATCTGATTTCCATCCCATTGGTATTGTGGTGGTTTGATCAGGAGGTGGTGTCCACCCTCCACTCTTGCCATCATGTAGCTTCCCCTCAACTCTATAAGCCAAAGTAAACCCAACCTCCCATCAACTACTTTTTGACAGGTTCTTTGTGCAGCAATGAGAAGGTTGAGTACAACAGTTTTGGTACCAGAGAGTGGGGTTGATTGTTGCTGCTGGAACCCCAATTCTGTGACTTTGGCCTTTTGGAACTGATTTACATGAGGAATTTGGAAGGATTTGAAACCTCGGTGGCCTAACAGATGCCTTGAAGTGCTGTAATTATAGCTTGATGGATCATTCTGGTGAGAGTTGGAAAAGCCTGAATGAATTCATAACTATGGACTGTGGGTTTGGTTTATGAGGGTGAGAAAGAGCATTGTTGGAATGGTGCCAGAAGCAGTTTGTGTGAGAGGCTTGCTTCATTTGGCTACCTGTGTCCTTATAATTTGTGCAAGTTTCTTCACATGAAAATGGATTGGTGTGAGAAGATGGAGATGGCACAGAAAGAAAGGATATCTTTGGGCCAAAACTGCTGCCCATTCCACTGCAATTGTTTGAGAGATTATAAGCATTGCGATTGGGCCAGGTGATCTGCATTGGAACAGCAGGAAGAATATGGACTCTTTTGAAGTAAGGGGCCTGACTATTGAAGGTTTCCTGATCTTCAAAGTTGGCTTTATTCCCCCAGGGATTAACAAATTGGCAAGCCACCTGGTACTCTGGAGTATAACAAATGCAGGAAGAGAGGGTCATTGGAGTTGCTACACAGTTTTGCTTTTTGAAAATTGCCATGGGCAATGGGAAGTAGGTGTTGGATTGCCTGCTGGATTTACATATCCTCTATTCTATTATCCTTTCTTGTCTCCTATTCCTCTTCCTTCACACTCCTTTTTCACTTCCCATGCTTCCTTTCTATTTTTAACTCATGCATATATTCATATATGAACACATGCGTATTTATATTTATTTTTATTTATAGTAAATTTATGTTTATATATATCCCACCAATGAGAAAAAATGTGATATTTGTCTTTCTGAGTTTGTCTTACTTTGCTTAACACAATGATTTCCAATACTATGGGCCTGCAGATGGCATAACTGCATTGCTATTTCAGGTAAATGAAAATTTATTGTGCATATATACATTTTTTTTAGTCATCTAATGATGGGATTCATCTGCTGGATTTGTTCCCTATCTTGGCTACCATAAGCAAATCAGCAATAAATATGGATATGAACTCATCTCTGCAGCATGCTGACTTTAATGACCTTCAATATAAGTATAGAAATGGCATAGCTGAAGCATGAGGTAGTTCTATTTTAAGTTTTTATTTTTAAGGAAATTTCCGCCAGCAGAGAGTTTGTGCTCATTTTAACTGGAGTAAGCTGGATTCTCAAATTACTTTTAATTTGCAATTTTCTCATGACTGAGGATGTTGAACAATTTTTCAAATATTAATTTATTGATAATTTGTATTTCTTCATTTTAGAATTATCTATTAAGTTCATTAGTCTACTTAATTTTTGAGTTTTTTTCACATTTTACTTTTGTAGTTCTTTATATGTTCTAGATATTAATCCATCACTGATATTTAGTTAACACTGTTATTCCATTCGGTAGGCTATCTTTTCACTTCATTGATTGCTTTCTTTTCTACATAAAGCTTTTTATTTTCATTCAGTCCCATTTGTCAATTCCTGGTGTTAATTCCTATGCTATTTGAGTTTTTTTCAGAAAGCTATTTTCTGTGCCTGTATCTTGCAATGTATTGCCAATATTTTTTTCTAGAAGTTTCAGAGTTTAAATATTACACTAATGACTTTGATCCTTTTTGTTGATTTTTATGCGGGGTGAGAGACATGGATCTAGTTTCCTTCTCTTGTATGTGGACGTACTGTTTCCTCAACATCATTGGTTACAGATTCTTTTTCCAATGGCTGTTTTGACACATTAGCCAAGTTACTAGTTGTGTAGGTCTATCTCTGCATCTTCTATCTAGATGCTATTCAAAACTAGGGTTTCTTCTGAGACCCTAGAAATTCTTATTTATGGGTTACTGTGAAATCAAATGACAAATAATGTACTTGCCACATATTGCTAGCCAAGGAATATGGAATTGTTTAGATATATGTTGTGTTAGGAATGAAGGGATAAAATCCACAAAACTGAAAATTGTGAGTAGGTCAAAATCTCCTTGAAGGTTGTTGTAAGTAGTTGGCAAGTGTTCTGGTCAGCCCACATGCCACTGGGATGAATCTTCAAACCAGGTACAATTTGGGGGAGAAAAGTATTTATTGAAACTATAGTGTGAGGGGAAGTTCCATAACAGCAAAAGAGGCTGGCCCTCTTTCACAGGTCTGAGCAAAGAGAAAAACCCATCACCTACACCACACACACAAAACAGGGAACAGGCAGGAGGGGCAAGGAGAGAATTCATTCACCTTTATATAGCCTTAGGGTGGGGTCTTGCAATTCTATCCCAGGCTTAATGGCTTCCTGAGTCACTGGAATTTCCTTCCTGTACTGCCCACACAGGAAAGGATGTTTACTTATAGCTCTTTTGAGCTTCCTTACATCCTGCCCCCTACTGAGAGGCTGCCCTCCCAGGAACATCCTCAGAGACCCACCCAAGATTACTTGAAAGGTCAAGTTGACAACAAAACTTAACCATCACAGCAAGTTCAACAGAAAACAATCTACACTGCATTTCCAGCATAGAGAGATGGGTATGGGACAAGACTTCAGACCCTCACCTAAGATCACAAGCAATCTCTGTTCCAACTCTATGCAATGATGCACTATTTGGTGCCCTTAGGTGGAGATAGAGATATAGAGGGTAGAAGACCCAGTTACAGAGGGCTCTAACGAAGCATCTATGCGGAGGTGGTCATCCTCATTAGCATGGGACTTTTCAATTCTGTGACTGCTGTGGGGTCTCCATACTCCTATAAGTAACCCTGTGCCCATGATCTGTAAGAAGTCCTTGCATTGCTCCATAAGGAAACACAATAGACTCATTGGTTTATCGGGATGAACTCTGGTGGAATCTGCCTTTTGTCTGTCATGGGTTCCCTGTCTGTGGGGAACAGTCACTCCTCAGCTTCTCCCCAGAAAATAAGCTAATATCACACAGAGTGTAAAGCAGGGTTGGTGTTATAATTAGAGGTGTTCACATGAAGATGCTGAAGTCTGCCTTCAGGTGTGAATGAGTAGTTCAAGAGGTAGAAAGGACATCCAGCTCCAAAAATGGCCAACATTTGATACAGGATGTGGAAGAAAATCTAAGGAAAACAAGGATTTTAAATAACGATTTTATCTTCTCTCTCTACACTTCTGCTAACCAAAATCTGCTACAGGAGTGTGGTCAGCTACAGTCACCCATGTTGTGGATCCACCCCCTTCACAGAAGCTTTCATGGTTTGTCTGTCTCAGATAGAAACTCTTCATAGCTGACTCTCTTCAATAACAATATGACTTGAGATAGCTCTTATTTCTTCCCTTCCACCGAAGTGTTGTGTCCCCAAATCATGGTTAAACTATAGTTATGGATGTTTATAATTGAGAAATACCTCGAATGGAATCACTAATCTTTTATACACTCTCAGACCATGGGATAACCTAGCAATAAACTCTCATCCCATTCCTAAAAAAATAAATGGTCAAAACATTGGAAATGTAAGATCATTTACATGGTGAGATCGTGTTCTATTTCTAAGAAGTTGGAAACCTTTGTACGACTTCTGAGTTATATACCAAGTTTGGATTTTACAGACGTTCCCTTGGCTCGATTGACTTTGGAGAGACTTTCTGCCACAGAATCCATCCTGTTTTGTTGTTGTTGTTTCAAATTGATCTCCCCACCTTGGTTAAGAGTCTCCAGTCTAGTAATTAGGAACTGCTGTGCTCACTTGTTTTTAGCTAACGTCCCACACTGAGAAAATGACTTCTTACCTGGCTTGAGTTCTATTCTTGAGTGATGCTCAAGTTAAGAAACAGGTGTGCCAGCAAGCATTTAATGCCTTCATGGATAACGTGCTGCATATGCGATGGACCGTGTATATGGAGCTCCGGGAAATGGAGAACCATTAATCTTCATTTCCTCATTTTCGGTGGGAACATAAACTGACGCTTTATGACCTTTTGCCTGCACTATTGTAATGGCCTCCCACTGGCTCCCCGCAGAGCTCAAGTGCATTTCTGATCATATTGCTCTGTAGCACTGCGGGGGTGATTCTCCAAGAGAGAGAATCCCTTCACTTTGCTTTCACAAGGAATTTCATGTTTTTGAGAAATTAAAATAAAATCTTGGTGAAGCAGATCCATGAAATCTTTTAAGTCCCATTACTATTACAGCCCTCCACTGTGCTTCTACAAACCTATTATATTCTTCAGTATCCAACAAATTTCTCTTTCTCATCTCTCCCTTTCTCCCGCACCCCCTCCACGCTGTGCTATGCATAGTTCTTTAATATATGCTGCTGCCTGAAATTTCCTTCTATCAAAGCTTAAGTCTGTCATGGTGGGTGGTTAATGGTTCCAAGTTTTCTTTTTTTTT
>PVHP010010595.1:0-47191 GCA_004024765.1 Zapus hudsonius | reverse complement strand
GAATTTTGGAGAAGGGTCTAGGTGGGGACTCTCCTTCAGACTTTCAGACTCAGGGCAGAGCTCTGTTGCCTAGAACCAAGAGAATGAGGCTTGCACCTGTGGGAATGGGAGGAGCCTGCTAGTGGTCTGCACTTTCTAGTAAGGACTCAGAGGCAAGGAAAGTTCCAGGCATTTGGGCAGATGGTGGGGTGCATAGTTCCAGGAGAGCGTTGTGCATTTGGCATTGAGGGGTGAGATACACACAGACTTTCTAGTCTGAGCACAAACGGATATATTTCATGTGGTATGTAATAAATTTGAAGCTGTCACATCTGTGTCTTAGCTGTATATCCATCTATGTTTAGCATGTTGAGGACAGAATATTCTTAGATAGAAGTAGAAAACAAAACATCCAATCTCTTTGCCTTATTTTACTATCCTTAGCTATGACTGAATGAGTTTGCAATAGATTGCTGAAGTCCAGTATAAGCAATGAATACATTGGGTCTCAATTCACTCTTACTTAGTTCTCTTTTTTCAACTTTTACTTGGCTTTTCTCCATATCTATTTGGAGGGGGGGGGGCTGGAATTACCAGATAACTACCTAGACCTTTGTAATTTGATTTATTTTCTACTGTTCTGTGATTGATTTTTGATTAAGAATTCATAGAATAATGTTCTTTAAGTAAAAGCATAATTGGTAGATTTTACTGTCCACAAATTGAGTATTGATCATAGTATAATAATTTTAACAGATTTTCTTTGCACTTTACTATCCTCTGGGACCCAGCAATGAAATTAATAGTTTCTGACGAGTTAGAACTTAAAATCAACTGTAGAATGCAGACAAGAGGTCATGACAATACTCAAACAATTTGAACATTGTTTCATTATAGAGGCTTGTGATGACTAATATCAATTAATTTGCAGGAGACATTAAATTATCTTTGAATATTAATATAGATTCAGAAGCAAAGGACTTCCTAATATTATTTTATGATTATTTGGTTTTTTGAGGTAGGTCTTGCTCCAGGCTGACCTAGAATTCACTATGTAGTCTCAGGGTGGCCTCAAACTCATAGCGATCCTCCTACCTCAGCCTCCCAGTGCTGGGATTAAGGGCATGTGCCACCATGCCTGGTTCCTAGTGGTATTTTTTATTGAGAAGGTACAAAAGGTGGAAGAGTCAGTGGCAAAGCAGACAAAGAAACTGAGGCCGATGGCAGCATTTGTGCCCAAAACTGCAGAAGAAACAGTATATAGATTGTTTATAGACTTCAAAAAAAAAAAACAAATGCAGATTTACTGATTAAAATTTTATTTAGAAGGAGTTAATTTTCCATCATATATTTCTTTAGATGGGCTGTCCATGGGTGATTTTGCTCCCTGAGGTCATTTGCTAGTCTGAAGATATTTTTGGTTGTCACAGATGAGGGTAGCAGTAGTAGATAAGAGTCTGATATATCACAGTGCATAGGGCAGGCCTCCATAATAAAGAATCATCTGCCCCCATGTGTCCCTAATGCCAGGGTTGAGACACCCCAGCAAACAGGGAGACCTGGGATCAAATTTCAGCTCTACCACCTAACTGTATGACCAGTTCCTCACTTTTCCCTATTGTACAACTTAGATAATATTTTCACCAGTTATATAGGTTTGTTTGCATTGAATTGTATGGTACCAAAGAATTATATACATATAGCATACTATGTGTTCATAAACCAAATTTATCTATGAGAGCAGACAGGTATGATTACATACCTGAAAATTCTGTGGGTTCCTTGAGGAAGGGAAGTAGATCTATTTTGTTTGTTACTATATAGCAAGCACATAGTATATATGGTAAAATGAATGAATGCTTCAGTTTTCAGGGCCAGGGCTGGAGAGATGGCTCAGAGGTTAAGGCACTTGCCTGTAATGCCTAAGGACCCAGGTTTGGTGGCCCAGTACCCACATAAAGCCAGATACACAATGTGGTATAGGTATCTGGAGTTTGTTTGCAGTGGCTGGAGGCCCTGGTGTACACATTTCTCTGTCTGTGTCTCTCTCTTATTCCTTCTCTCTCCCCCTCTCTCCTTCTCTCTCTCCTTGCATGCTTGCAAATAAATAAAAATAAAAGTGCTTAAAACAGTTCAGGGCCTCTCTTAGGCTCCCTCTGTTCCCTATGGAGAGGAAAGATGCCTGGCTCTTGGGATTCTTCTTTAGCAGAGATGTCACTAGGCCAGGGACATGTCAGAGTTGTTGCTTCTATTGATATACAGGAAAGAGAGCTAACATTTCTGATCTGCCATGTGCCCTCTCTGATGTCTACATGAACTCAAAGAGGATACATAAACCTTACTCTTCAAAATGCCACCAAATTATCTTCACTGCCAATCTACCTTAAAGTCATCTTATTTTGTCTGTGATAACCATCTGGCAAGTTTATATTTGGAAATGGTAACCTTAATCACATTTCCATATTGTTTGTAACAAGGTTACGTAGTTGATCCAATGCAATGGAAAGCAGCTTCCATAGGACCAAAACAGTGCAACAACTTTTGAGTCATATAGTTTTAATGCTAACCTTTGTCACCATGCTCTTACTTTGGGCAAATTACTATCTTATTAAGTCTAAAGTTTCTCATTTCACTATCCCATTAAACACCAGGATTATTTTTAGTATTAACATTCTAGTAAGTTAATATTTGTAAATATTCCTTATAAACTGCTAAGACTGATGACTAATTTGTTACTTTCCTAGAGATGCAAAATTTTATTTCTTCTTGCTTCTACACAAGATATAGTTAGTATCCTTTATGTCAACACCCAAGAGGATCAGCTTTAATATAACCATAAGTATTGCTTTTTGAAAAAATTTGAGATTAAAATAGACAAGTAGGCAGAGAGAGAGAGAGAGAGAGAGAGAGAGAGAGAGAGAGAGAGAGAGAATGAGTTGTCAGGGCCTCTTACCACTGCAAATAAACTCCAGACACATGCACCACTTTGTGCATCTGGATTTACAGGGACACCGTGGTATTGAACCCAAGCCATCAGGCTTTGCAAGCAAGTGCCTTTAACCCCTGAGCCATCTCTCCAACCCTACATATTGCTTTTAAATAGAAAGTATATTTGTAGTTCAGTAAATGCAATTCTAGAATATTCATCTTTTAGCATAGTATTGCCACTACTGACTAATGTTTTAATGTAAATTTCTTTGTTAGAGATGGAGACCAAAGGCTACCATAGTCTCCCTGAAGGTCTAGATATGGAAAGACGGTGGGGTCAAGTTTCTCACACCTCCTCAGAACGTTCTTCTCTGGGACCCACGGAGAGGACTGATGAAAATAACTACATGGAGATTGTCAACGTAAGCTGTGTTTCCGGTGCTATTCCGAACAACAGTACTCAAGGAAGCAGTAAAGAAAAACACGAACTACTCCCCTGCCTTCAGCAAGACAATAATCGGTCTGGGATTTTAACATCTGATGTTAAGACTGAGCTGGAATCTAAGGAACTCTCTGCCACTGTTGCTGAATCCATGGGTTTATACATGGATTCTATAAGAGATGCCGAATACCCCTATGACCAACAGAACCAACAGGGAAGCATGAGCCCGGCCAAGATTTATCACAACATGGAGCAGCTGGTGAAGTTCTATAAGGAGAATGGCCATCGGCCTTCATCTCTAAGTAGCATGAGCAGGCCCTTGAGGTCATTCATGTCTGAATCCGCATGTTCCATGAATGGCGGGGTCATGCGAGCCATAGTTAAAAGCCCCATCATATGTCACGAGAAGAGTCCCTCGGTCTGCAGCCCTCTGAACATGACATCGTCGGTGTGCAGTCCAGCGGGTATCAACTCTGTGTCCTCCACCACAGCCAGCTTTGGTAATTTCCCAGTGCACAGCCCCATCACTCAAGGAACCCCTCTGACGTGCTCCCCTAATGTGGAAACCCGAGGCTCCAGCTCTCACAGCCCCGCACATGCTAGCACTGTGGGCTCCCCTCTCTCAAGTCCATTAAGCAGCATGAAGTCCCCAATTTCCAGCCCTCCGAGTAGCGTCAAGTCTCCAGTCTCCAGTCCCAACAATCTCACTCTGCGCTCCTCTGTGTCCAGCCCGGCAAATGTCAACAACTCAAGGTGCTCTGTGTCCAGCCCTTCCAACACTAACAACAGATCCACACTTTCCAGCCCGACAGCCAGTACCGCGGGGTCCATCTGCAGCCCCCTAAGCAATGCCTTCAGCTATGCCCCTTCTGGCACCTCGGCTAGAGCAGGTGCCACCCGTGATGTGGGTTCCAGTCCAGACACACAGGAGAAAGGTGCTCCCGAAGTCCTGTTTCCCAAGACCGAGGAAGTGGAGAATGCCATCTCAAATGGTGTGACTGGTCAGCTCAGCATTGTCCAGTACATCAAACCAGAACCAGACGGGGTTTTCAGTAGCTCATGTCTAGGAGGAAATAGCAAAATTAATTCCAGTTCTCCGTTCTCAGTACCAATAAAGCAAGAATCAACCAAACACTCATGTTCAGGCACTTCTTTTAAAGGGAATCCACCAGTGAACCCGTTTCCTTTTATGGATGGCTCGTATTTTTCCTTTATGGATGATAAAGACTACTATTCTCTATCAGGAATCTTAGGACCACCTGTCCCAGGCTTTGATGGGAACTGTGAAGGGGGCGGATTCCCCATGGGGATTAAGCAAGAGCCCGATGATGGAAGCTATTACCCTGAGGCCAGTATGCCTTCATCGGCCATTGTTGGTGTGAATTCCAGTGGTCAGTCCTTCCATTACAGGATAGGTGCTCAAGGGACAATATCTTTATCACGATCACCAAGAGACCAATCTTTCCAACACCTGAGTTCCTTTCCTCCTGTCAATACACTAGTGGAGTCTTGGAAACCGCACAGTGACCTGTCATCGAGGAGAAGCGATGGCTATCCGGTCCTAGAATACATTCCAGAAAACGTGTCAAGGTAAGTCTATTTAAAAAAAAATCCTTTGTTCTGCTTCCTCCTCCTCCATTTCCTCTTTATTTGTATCTTTGGGTTTTTTTTTTGTAGTTCCTCAATGTAAAAATCATAGCAGTCTAGCAATATCGTCATATTTGAAAGCCTTGAATACATTTCAAGTTATGACTGTTTTCAGGAGGAGCATTGTACGCCCTGCTTTGAATTTTGGTACAATGCTATCATTTTTTTTTTTAACATAGAGGTACAAGAACTTTTTAAGATCTCTTAGAAAATATCTGTGTTGACTTTGAAGAAACATATATAGACATCCCTCTGTTGTCTGTTGTAGGTGTTTGGAAAATGTTTATTTTCTACTGCCAGTTGGTATATTTACTTTAGCAGACTAGTGCTAGAATTTTTTTTTTCCTTGAGCTGTCTGCTGGTTCCCTGAGACTGCATTAAATTACTTTCTCCATGGTTTTAGTCTTCCTTTTTCTTTTCTTATTCTTTATTAATTATTTCATTGGTTGTGAAAAAGAAAACAGAACCCCAAATCTGTTACCTAAAAGCTTCCCCCCCACCCTTTTCTGGGTCGGCTAATTATATATGAAAGTTGTGTTTTCTTATACAAATAAATCATTTCCTTAACTGTGAGGACTTTTAAAGACTCAGCACATCTAAAATTACTTAGTGGACAGTCTTGCTTTCTTACATTGGAAGTGGAATATGTCACTGTCGTTCTGAATTGGTGTATTTATAACTTGTAAGATCTGCAAGAGGATGTACTTTCTTTCCTGTTAAATGTGTCTTGGCTTTCCTCGCTGCCGTTAGCATGCTGTGTATGTTTAGAAAAATAAGGAAAAGGTTTAAGATATGAGTATGAAGGGTGGTTCTGAGATATGAAATAAATACTTCCACTGGACTTTGCTCCAGTCCCGTGTTTATTACATGGCTATGATAAGTGAACCTGTTGTGGGACATATAAAGAAGGAATTTGCTAACAGTAGTTCATTCTTTCAGTACCTAGGAACATGCGGATAGTTCATTTCCCTAAAATTTTATTTTGTGGGAAGTATGTCCATACCATTACCAGAGTGCAGGGTTCACCTGTATCCCTATATCTCCTACTGTTCTTTTATTCTAAACTCGAAACAAGACCTTTTAAGTTATGCAGGCTTGTACATCATTAGCTTAACCCTTTCTCTTCTCTCCTCTGCCTAAGCAAATGTGACATAAAGAATACATCCGTATAGTTCTTCGTAGCATGAGACATCCCACCATATTCCAGTGCTTTCTCTGATGCTCCAGGCTCTAACACACATTGTGAGGTAGCAACAATCTCAGTGTGTGCTCTCCTTATTGCTAGTGCTTTTACTGGTAGCGAAGGAAGGAGTTGCGTATGGTGTGGGTATTTTTGTAAGTGATGCTTTGAGTCGGTCTAGGTAGTGTCACCTGGTGGTTAAGTGTCCCTGCTGCTGGGTGTCTTGTCTCAATTTGTATAGCTCCTCGCCTCTCTCTGCTTCAGTTTCTCATCAGCCCAAAGGGATCAATAGAACTATCTCAGGGTGAAAGGAATCTTATGGGAGATAATTTGTGGGAAGTACTTGGACTGTCAGTATATACACGAGATATAATTTAGTCATTTGAAATAGTCTTATCAACCTTCCACATCTTTTAGCTTTTCTAAAAAGAAAAGCGTACAAAGTTTAAAGAACTACTTGAAATATTTAAGTATTTTTACGAGAAATATTTGATAATTTCCTGTATTTTATTCATTTTCAGTTAGGCTTTCCATAGTTATTACTAAAATTCTATTTTGTTTTAGTTTCGAGTAGTGATATTTTTAATAGATATACTAGAGAAATACAGTAGCTAACACCATACATTCTTATGTTTATTCTGTAACCTGTTTCTATTATTTTAATTATAATTCTTATAATCAATTCAAAATCCTCTCCTGATTATCCAACATTAGCTCTAGGCATGGTCATGGGAATTGATGAGCAGCAGCCTATGTTTGTGAGCGTGGAAGATGGTGCATCTTGTCTCCTCTTGAGTATTCAGAATTCTTTACATGGTTGTTAATATTGTTAAAGGGGCTTCATTCTCCTTGCATGCACACTGGCTTTGTGCCACTTAAGTCTTCTACACTTTAGTATGAAAGCTTTAATGTAGCTTGACGTCTCTTATAGACTAATAATTCTTCACAACTTTTCCTGTGAATAAAGCCGATTTGTTTTGACCATTCTAAAAACATGGGCTGAAGGGTCACAGGACACCTAGGGCCTTTTCTGGTGTATGTGCTATAATTATGAATCTGCCTTCATCTGAGCTTCCTCATTGGTCGTCTTCTTTTGTATCTCTTAAACTAAAATCTGATTTTTCTTTGTCTATTTCTTCTTCACTTGTGACAATATTCCCATGTCAAGGAATGCTGAATATATTAATAAATGGACAGGATCGGGGTCATGTATAAATGGTTCTGTGTTGTAATAGTATGTTTCATCTTTGGGTAAAACTATTTTCACTCAAATTTCCAATGTGGTATGGACATTTCTGACCTTGTCATGGAGGCTCATGAAACCAGGACTCGTGGATAAGTATGTGATACATTTAAAGTGGAAGCTAGACTAATGAATTTTCCTGTAACAGTGTGTAAACCCCACTGGGAATGTTTCTGCTTCCACATTACCACTGTGCTTTAAGAAACTACTCACTGTTCTCTTCCACTGTGACACCAAAGAATCCTACCTATTCGAATAGACCTTTCTTCACTTCTTAGCAAATCCATGTGAAATAGGATTTTCTTCATTAATCCGGGAACAATAATAATTCGCATGTTGAATGCAGCAGATAGGAGATTCCAACTGTCTTACTGATATGGAAGACAGTAGACTTGTAAAAATGTAAAACAGAAAGGAAAAATTTCTCTCTAAAGTTTTTTTTTTAATTTGGGAAAATGGGTTTTTGTTCATAACTAGATGTTTTTGATACTATGTAATGATTTGTTTTTAAATTAGCTAAAATGGGGGAATTGGCAATAACAACTCATTGTTTACCCACTAAATGTTGTAACACATTATGGACAATAAATATATATTTAAAAATAAATAAATAAAAAATAAATAAATAAATTAGTTAAAATGTTTTTAAAATTTAGCTGTAACTCACATCAAATTTCTTTAGGGTCCTTGGTATTCTTTTTGTTTGTTTTCTTGCCTGTGTATGTGTGGTGTGTGTGCTCTTGTGTGTTGATGTGGAGGCCAGAGGCTGATGTCTAGTGTTGTTCTCAGTTATTCAATGTCTTGGTTTTTAAAAAATATTTTATTTATTAGTTTGCAAGCAGAGAGAAAAGAGAGCAAGGGTGCCAGGGCCTCTTGCCGCTGCAAATGAACCCCAAATACACGAACCACTTTGTGCATCTGGGGCTATACATGGGTTCTGGGGAATCAAACCCAGGCTCTTGGGCTTTCAAGCAAGCACCTTTAACTGCTGAGCCATCTCTCCAGCCCTCCATCTAGTTTTTGAGAAAGAGTCTCCTACTAAACCTAGTGCTCACTTATTCAACTGGACTACCTAACCCAGAAGTCCTATGGATGACCTGTGTTGGCCTCCCCATTGCTGGAGAGCAGGTGTGTATTCCCGTGCCCAGCATTTTATGTGGATTCTTGGGATCCAAAGTCAGGCCCTTATGTTTTCCTGGCAAGAACTAGATCCCTTGAGCCATCTTCTCATCCCCTCTCCTTTTTGTGTGTTTTCAGACCGATGCTTCATGTACAGTATCTGCTTAGCCTCCTGAGTGCTGGCATTGTAAGGAAGCACCACTTAGTATAGCTATCCTTGGTACTTGGGAGTGAACAGTGCTTTGAGACATGGAAATTGATATTGTTCTGTTCTATTTTGCACACTGTTCAGAGGTTGACGAAGAAGGGGATTTTATATTTGCATTAGCCTTGCTACTATAAGAAAAAAATGGCTGTCACCTAGAGTGATTTTTCAGGCTAAGAGAAATGAGTAATAACTGCAAAGTGTGTGTTGTCTTCATCTCACTATGGGCATTCCGTGAGAACTCTGACGAAAGTCACCTCTGTTAATAATTCCCAGTTTAGGGATTGTCTGAGTGCCAAATTGTAAAGTAAATTATGACAGAGCTAAATGCAAAGCCTTAGGGTGGACACTGGACCCAGTCATGTTATTGGATTGTAATTCCCTGTCAGCTCGGGTGCAAACAAAACTATGACCTCCCATGAGTCACAGCCTTTCTCTACCTCAGTTTCTTCATTTTTAAATAAGTTGAATTGAGCTTGATGCTCTGTCCAGTCTGCCAGTGAAATTACTAAATGTAAGCAATTTCTCTTGAAAAATCAAAATAGCCTTTAATATATTTGCTAATCTGGTCTCAAGTATTTTTTATTCCAAAGTCTCTCTGGTTTAAAAAAAAAAGTCTTTGCCACTTGCTATTTCAGAGTAAAAATATAATTTTACTTGAAAAATTGAGTAATTTTTTGAGTTCATTTTTTAATCTAATCTTTCCTTTTATAAAATCTGACACCTCCTATGGATCCCTCATTCTTTTTATTTGCATGATTCCTCACGGAAACAAGTTCTTCTGTTGACATAACACCGGCTGTTTATGGCACTAGGCATAGTCACTTTGATAGCATCATAACGCAGTCCTAATATTGACTTAGACTTGAATATAAAGTTCACTATTTCAAAGGGCATATTCTTGGAAGCCTTAAGACAAGTCATTAGGTATTGATCTTCATTTGTACTGATTTCTGTTCAGAATAGAATTTGAAAAGTTAGCAAATAGCAATTAGGTTTGCTTTTCATTTGCCTTTAAAAAAACTCACTTTATGTGATATCCCAGATGCTTCAGTTTCCAAGGAGTTTTTTTTTTTTGTTTTACAAAGTTTTCCTTGTCCTAAAGCTTTGTGTAGATATAAATATCTTTGCAATGAGAAGAGTGGGTTTTGCGGGAGTGGGCTGCATGCTTGGAAATTGGTGCTTACCACCACAAACCCATTGCAGCATTGATTAGGAAATTTGGGGGTAAAAACGTGTCACTTTCTTTTTTTTATTCTCACGTAATGTTTTGACTTTGAGTGGCTAACACAGCTAGAATTTCTCCAGGAGAGTTGTTTAAATAATGCTTTGGAAATGGTTTTCAAATAAGATAAGACCTGCTTCTTCTAATGCTTTTCCTTACTTTCAACTACTTGTGTTATTTCTGGGAAGAGTGGTGATAATTTTCTTGGGAGAAAAATCCTTAGTGCTTTATGAGATACAAATCACTACAAATAGGGTACTTTTCTAAGGTATGCTTTTCATATCACAAATAGCTTAAGTTTAAATTTCACTGTATCTCTCCTCCTATCATCTAAAATCATTTATTTAGAGCCTGCTTATTGCATACCTAAATATAAAAGCAGAGAGAAAAATCCATAGTATCACTTAGATTTCATCTTTTTTTTTCAACTTAAGGCAGTTTTATTTCTCATGGTTTGCTCACTATGACCCATAGAGGTCTCATTCATAAATTTGATGTCTTTTGCAATATTGAAATTCTAGGTGTTTCCAAATCTTTCCTGTCCTTACGTGCCTGAGTAATAGCAAGTGCTATATTGATAACATAATTCCAGAGCAGCACTTGACTTCTCTTAATGCTTTGGTGTCATTATTTTTCCCCCTCTGAAATCGTACTTTTTCTGGCTTTCAATTCTTGCTTTGGTTTCATATTACTCATCTGCTGATAAAATTTTCAGACCCGCTTCTAAATAATCTTTCGATTTGGTTTCTATAGTAAATTCAAATCAAGACAGAAATATGGGCTTCGTTATTATGCTTCAGTATAATGATTAACTTGGATAATCTCTGTGGAGTATATTCCAAAATTTATTAAGAAAAACCTTTTTAAACTTTACAGTTTTGAGTTTGAAACTTGTAAAGTACAGGCTTTGTTTTAGTTTTCAGAACTTTAGTGCAATCTTTAAATAGCAAGGCAATGATGAAATTAACATACAAACATTTGGAACTTAACTGATTGTCTAGAAACCCCTGGACTTAAGTTACTGGTGGTATAACTAAAGCCAAAAATTCTATGTTGAAAAGAGGTAGGCATGACTTACAGTTCAGAGTAGAAATAGAAAACTATATCCAAAGAACAAAACAGGCAAAATGATTTAAAAGTTAATGCCTTAGGGAGCGAGTGGAAGATAATAACTAGAGTCTGGATTCTAAACTTTGACTACGACTTAATTTTACTGCTGATAAGAACGTCAATGACATGCCACTTCAGTGTTAGGAGTTGTTGAGACATACAAAAATTGTAATATGAGATAGACTGGAATAGCATATGTAAGGGGCAGAACTGACTGGATGTTCTGACAGGGAGAAATGATAGGAGCTAATCTTGGGGAGATAAAGAGGTGGTATTGATCCATAGTCTTGGGAAATTTGCAAGGAGTAGGCATGGCCTGATGGAGGACTTGTGCAGAAAACCAGCTGTGTGGCTGGCAGGGATGTGGCCAGTGGCGAGAAGGAAGCCTGGCACAGGTTAGTTGGAACTAGAAGAGATTTGAACTTGAAAATCCTACAAAGAAATTGGCATAACTTTGGTGGGAGGAGGAGCTTGCTAAATGTGGGTGCTGGAACAGAAACAGGAAGTCATGTTAGCTGCAATGCACTTGAAAGACCTCAGTTAGGCAGGAATTGTGGGTGAGGTTTCACATTTTAAAAAAAAGCCTTGTAAAGAAAGCACCCCAACTGTGCAGAAACTGAAGTGCGGCTCCCTGGAGGAAGGCTGGCAGGGGAATGGAAAGAAGGACCAAATTGAAGTATTCCAGAAGAAGCTATTGTAGAAACCATTTTTTTTTTTTGCATAGACAAAAAATTATTTTAAAAGGTTAGAAATTTACAAAAAAAAAAAGTCCACAACAAAGAACTCCCCCCTCCTGTGTGTGTAGGGGGAGTGTGTTTATGTGTAATGTGCAGTGGGTGGGGTGTGGGTGGGGTATTCCAGAGGTCCATGCCAGGGTGTCTTCTTGATCTTCACCACATTTTTCTGAGACAGGGTCTCTTAGTAAGCCTGGATCTCCAGTGGCTTCAGTGAGCCCCAGGGATATTCTTTGTCTCTGCCTTCCCAGCACTGGGATTACAGGTACATCCCACTGCATCTGGTTTTGCACTTGAGTACTAAATACCAAGCTTAGTGCCTCACGTTTGCACAGCAAGCATGGAGCCATTTCCTCGGCCCCCAGGGCATTCGCTTGTGCTAACTCAATAAAACCATCCAAACCAAGAAATCAGTATTGATCAGTTACTAACATCTTAATAACAGTCCTCATTCTGCCTCTGTCAGTTGTCATATCTCTACAGCAACCGGATCTGGTTCAGAATTGTGTTGTTTCTACTTATCACGTCTCTTCAGTCTCTCCATATGGGATAGTGCCTCTGTCTTTGCTAAATTTTTGGGCCTTTGTTTTTTATTTTAATTATGCATATTAACAGGGTACTCATGTCTTTTGACACGTATATATTGACTAATCTTGGCAAATCTTTCTCCTTGTGTATTTATCTTTTTATTGTTGTTGTTGCTTGTTTTGTTTCAAGGTATGTGGTCAGTCTCCAATCCAGGCTGTTTGCCAGGTTGTCCTCAAACTCACAATTATCCTCCTTCCTCTGCCTCCCGCATGCTGGGATTAAAGGTATGCACCACCATACCTCACTTGAATATTTATCATTTCTTCATGGCAAAAGCATTCAAACTCTTTTTTTCTCATAGCTTTTTAAGATGTGCAATATACAATCATGATCTAGCATCAGTTACCCTCCTAATACTAGAATTTCTTACACAGAAACCTAACTGTAAATTAGTGCCCATTGAGCTTGTTGTGGATAATCATAAGCAAGAATGAGAAATAAAAAACTGAAGACAAGTTGCTGTGGACAGAAAGTGAAATTTTGGTTTCCTGAGTTTTTAAGTCCAAGAACTGCCTCTGGCTAGAAATATTCCATGTAGAGGTGGCAAGGCTGGACAGGGAGAATGGAGGTTTCTTCACAGCAGTGAACATTCGAGAAGTTCATTATGGATGGGTTTTGCCAGAACTTGGATGGATGCGATGAGTAGGTCCATCATGATGAGCAGCAGATCCTAATTAAAGGAGATGGAAATTGCATAGACAATCCTGATATGCTGAGTCACAAGTGCCCAAGCCAAGAATCATTGCAAATCTTAGAATTTCCAAATTAAAAGAGCTCTAAGGCTGTCTATAAAATACAGCACGCCATAGCTACAGATTCTGACACTAAGACGGAGGAAAAATTAAATTTCCATGCAGGTTAGTGACAGAATGTCACCCTTGTGTCTTTCTGTTATGTTACCTTTCCAGTCATAGATGGGACAACCAGGAATAAGACAGAAGTGCCGGTGACTTTCAAGAAGAGATCCTATAGCGTGATGGCATAGGAATAATATGGTGTTTGGACAAAAGATAAGTAAATGGTGAAGAGAAACTTGGAGTGCATGGGCACACTAATAAGTTCTCAACTATTGGGAGATACCTTTCTGGGTGTCGAGAACAGGAGGAAGGGAAGAAACAGCAGGATCAGAGGCGGGATGTGGTTTCCAAAGAAGGCAGTGGATCTGCTCAGACAGGAAAGGGGAGCAATGGGAGGTGACAGATGCCAGCAGGGTCTTGGGAAGTTTCGACTAAGAAGGGGACTGTCATTAGCCTCAGAGTCAAATATTTAACTGTATGGCCAAACCAATATGTCTTGGCAGATCTGGAAGCTGGTTTTACCCTTTACAAATATGGAAACCAAGATAGAGTCTACAGCAAGCCTAAGGCTACCGACGAAGGTAAATGAAGAAGCAGGGAGTTGAGGTTCCGAAGAAGAAAGTCAAATGGCCGGAAGAAATAGGCAAAGAAACGGACGTTTTAAAGATACAAATCAGATTGTGTGGTTGGCATAAAACTCTCTGGTGTGTTCTCATCACAAGCAGAATAAAGTAAAATAAATCAGTCTACAGAACACTAAATTCTCAGGCCTCCAACTATTAGCTTTAGTATTGTCGCCTTGCTTGTCATTACCCACACTGACCTTTCTCTGGCTTCCAGGGATTTATTTACCCCTCTGCCTCCAGACTTTGGTTTCTTCTCCTTTCTTGTTGCTCAGGATCAATGCAAAATGGTAACTTGTTCCCTGCCTGCCACACACCCCTTTCTTTCTGCTGTGGCTGAGTCTTCCTTCCCTTCCTTTCCTGTCACTGAAATGAAAACCTCATGAGACCCAGGACCTTGTCTGGCCTCTTCAAGAGCAGCTGCTGGACCTGGAAGTGTGTCAGGTCTGCTCTTAGTGTTCAGCTAAAGACTGAGTGAAAACGGGGTGCACTCATCAGCAGAGATTTGGGGTGTGTATGTATCTAGAAGGAGAGGTAAATATTGGTGCATATATAGTTGTATTTGGGAGAAATGTGTTTAGCCAAAAAATGGTGCATATCAACATATTTTAGAGATTTCCCACAAAATAATAAAAAAAATGGTATTCTTGCTTTTTCTCATTTCAACACAATAGAGTAATTGGTAATGGTGTTTTCCAAGCTAATTGGTAACTTATGCTCTTAGACTTTAAGATTATTTTTTTAAATTTTACTTATTTGTGAGAAGAGAGGAAGAGAGAGATAGAGGGAAGGAAAAAGAGAGTGAGTATGGGCACACCAGTGCCTCTTGCTAATGTAAACGAACTCCAGATGCATGGGCTACTTTCTACATCTGGCTTTATGTTGGTACTGGAGAACCAAACCTGAGCTGGTAGGCTTTACAAGCAAGTGCCTTTAACTGCTAAGCCATCTCTCCAGTCCCTTGAGATGATTTTTTTTTAATTTCAAAAAATAAAATTTGCAAAATGTGCAATTATGTTTCTACCATCCAATCAAAATACAGAACGGTTACATCACCCACCAGAATTCCCTTATGTAGTTCCTGCTCTCCAACCCCTCCTCTCACTTCCAAGCCCAAGTGACCACACTGTGTGTCCTGTAGCTCTGAGTTTGCTTTCTCTACATTAGCATATAAATGGGATAATAATTCATGTCATGGAGCCTTTGAGTTCAGCTTGTTGCATTTAGCATAACGCACTTGAGATCAATCCATGCCGTTGCATGTATCAGAAGTTGGTTTCTTTTTATTGCCAAGTAGTATTCTATGTATGATTGAACCATGTTTTGTTCATAGTTGCCTGTCGGTGGGTATTTAGGTTGTCACCAGTTTGGCTACTACAATAAAGTGGTCTAAATAGTGACAACCAAATCTTTACATCAACTGTGCTTTTTTTCAGTAGATAGAAGTCGAATTTGGCTAGATCCTAAGGTAGGAACCTGTTTAATTTTTAAGAAAACATCAAATTGTTTTCCAAAATGGTTATGTTACATTCTCACCAGCAGTGTGTGAGATTTCCATTCTGTTGCCTCCTGGACGACACTTCAGAGTTGTGTTTTGACTTTAAGCATTGTAATATAATGGTTGCATACTGATGTCTCATTGTACCATAAATTGGCATTTCCCTGATACATAAATGACACCAAACATCTTTTCATGCGTTTGACATCCATATGCCTCTTTGTCTTTGGCTCATTTTTATTAGGTTGTTTTCGTATCAGTGTATTTTAATATAAGAGCTAGAACTAAAGAGGGAAAATGGCTCTTTAAAATTATGTATTGTCAGAGGGGAAAGCAACAGGTAATATTCAAATTACCGGGCACCTGCTATGTTCTTAATTTGTGTGAATGAGCCAAATGTCCCACCGTAACTCATGTAGCTGAAGAAGCCTCCAGTCAGGGTGCATAGCTTTTTCTCATTTCCTGACTACATGTATGGTTGTATGGATGTTGATAAGAACTGTTACCAAAGACTGGAAAAGAAAACACTCTGTGTGGGCCAGAAAGCCGGGAAAACTTTTTGTATGGGAGGTGAGATGCAGTTGACATTTGAAGATTGGGGAGGATATTCCAGGATAAGTGATAGCACACAGCGCGTGCAAACAGCACAAATGAAGCCTGCTCGGAGTTAATTAATTAATTAATGGGAGTAGGGGAATGAGGATTCAGAAATCTGTGAGTGCTGCCATGAAGGGATGGGTATGACATGTTGGATATGTCATCGGAATATGACATGTCCCCACAAGTGTTGAAGACTTGGTCCCAACTGGTAGCCCTGTTTTGGGAGTGTTCTGGAAACTTTAAGGTGTGGCTGGATCACTTGGGCACATCCTTGGGTACTGCAACGTGTCCCCTGCCACTTCATCTTTGTTTCTTTTTTTTGGGGGGGGGTATTTGTTTCTGTTTCTTGCTCCCCACGGTGTTACCTGCTCAGCTCCTCTGTGTCCTCCCTGCCAAAGTCCACTGAAAGCTCGGGACTGAACCAAAGAAATCTTACCTCTTACACTGCTGCTCTCAGTGTAAGAAACTTCCTGGCACACTTTTAATATAGCACCAGTCAACATGTTCCTAAACCTAGGAATGACATAAAATGGCAGACAAGTTATTCTAGGAAGCAAAATATGTAATAGCAACTCAGAGAACAACCGAGTTGAGTGAGTGCCATATGGGAAACTGAGGTAGGATAAGGGCTCCAGTGGTCAGGTTGGTGTCCAGGGCATAGATACTACTAGTAGTTTAAAAGATAAATGATGGGGGCTGGAGAGATGGCTCAGCAGTTAAAGGTGTTTGCTTGCAAAGCCTGGCAGTCTGAATTTGATTACCCAGAACCCACATAAAGCCAGATGCACAAAGTAGCCCATAAATCTAGAGTTTGTTTGCAGTGGCAGCAGAGCCCTGGCATGCCCAGATGCTCCAAGGAGGGAAGGAGGAAAAAGATAAAAGATGGAATCCCTGGTTATCTTACCCCCACCCTCTTTCTCCTGTACCCCTAACTATACCACACGACTTAATGGCAACACAAAACTAGTTTACCAAGGAGCATAGTAAAAAGTGCAGAGGTTTATAGGAAAAATAGAAGTTTTTAAGCAGCATTATGACATTGACATAAAATAAACTAAGTATTTTTGTTTGCATAAAGTAGAACTCTAATATCAGTACGCAAATAAAATACCTTTTATTAGGCTTTGGGAAAAATAATACTCCCAGGAAATGAAAGCAGGAAGAGCCCTGGAAAGCTAATTGGTAGAAGGCTATGTAAATGAATTAGCAATAGTGTCCTATGGAATTCCAATCTGCATACCAGGATGTAAAGGAACAGACCTCCACTTGTTTGGAAGTCTCTTGATGGTGCCCTCAAGTCTCTTGTATCTGAAGTCACAGTGCTCTTTCCCAAAGTGGAAATGTTCCTGTTTTCCCCTGTCATATGGTAGTTTGTATTTACCTAAAAAATAGTTTTCTGAGCTGGGGATATAGTTCAGTGAGTGGAATGCTTGCCTAGTATGCATGAGGCTCTGGGCTTAATCCCCAGCACTGCTTAGATCATACATGGAAGATCAGAAGTCCAAAGTCATTCTGTGCTACATAACAATTTCAAGGCCAACCTGCATATATATATATATATATATATATGTATGTATGTATTATCATGTATTCCTATTATAAATGTATATGTGCATTTATATAATTATGTCACTGTATACCCAATGTATATGTATATATGTACTTTGTGTATATATATTGTTATATACATATATACATATATAACTATACTATACATGTATATTATATATATACATACTAAAATATTTTTTTTATTTTATTCCTTTCATATCCAGTGGAGAGAAATGTAACTGAGTTTTCCTTTGAGACTTTTGGGGTTTCTGTATGTGCCAGAAATATGATAATTTGGTTGACATATACCCTGTATTTTGGACCTGGTTGCTATGATTCAGGGGAAAATAGCATTTTCCCCCCTCCTAAGTACTGTGTTTTGGGAACTTAAGAGGTTGACAGATGCCAGGAGTGGAGGACAGGGGCATTAGCAATCCAACAATCTTTCCCTGTGAAGCCTAAAGCCGCTGGCTCCTGAGTCTGTAGGTCTTCTGAGCCACTTAGATCCACGGGTGGTGCATAGACGCCCATCAGCAGGCACCTGCTACTTTGGAGCTAATAATGCTCATTTCCAAAGCTAAAGGTTTTTTATGAGAGCATAATTGCCTGAACTGTGCATTTTTGTGAAGGCTGGATTAGCTGCCAGTACCTGAGTGGCAGAAGTGAAGAATAGAAGTCTAACTGTGAACACGGCCTAGCTTCCATGGTTTCATAACACTGATAAAATATGTCTTTTACAAAATGTAACTCTTGCCAATTTTATTCTAGGGGGAAATAAGCAGATTCTAGTATTCTGAGGGCTTTAAGGAATGTAGACATAAAACAAGATTTAAAAAATTAATGGGGAAAATGAAGTGAGTTCCCTGGCTGTCTGTCTCCACACAGTCAATCTTTTCGAGAGGTAAAACTGATCCTGAGCGCACCAAGCCCGAGCTATTTCCAGACTTTGAATTAACAAAGAATGATAAAAGTTTGCTCCTTGTGCTATTCTTAGACAGTGTGTTGTGATCTATTGACTGCTTCAGTCCCTTGTCTTTAAAAGGGGGGCACTTTCCTGGGTTCTGCCCCAGGGCAGACACCACAAAACTATTTCAAGACAGAAAACATGGAGTTTTTTTTTTTAAAGAATACACAGCTGCTTATAAATAGTCATATATGAAATGCCAGTTCTGTTTACTAAACTTCCTGCAATCTGTAATGAACAACAATGCCTCGGAAATCCCTCCCCCTCGGAGTTCTGAAGGCGGACAGAGGCGGTGACGGTCACACAACAGCATGGCTCTATTAGTGCCACTTAAAGTGGTCGCATTGGTAAATCTTAAGCTATTGTCGATCACAAGAAAAAAAGCACTTCATCTTGAAAAATCGCTGTGTCTTTCATGAGATTTGACAGTACAGAATACCAAGGTGCACTGAAAATCCAGGGCGTGAGAATTAATTCTGGAAGGAGAGACCAAGCCGAGACTTGCCATTGAGTTTTCTACAGTGTCCTGTTAGTCCAATATCATGTGTGTGTAATATGTACTTATTAGCCTAGTCTGAGGGGTGTGGTCAGAGCAAAGCCAGAGAGGTTCCTCTTCCTTTGAGAGCACCAGTGAGGGTACATTTGAGATCCCATAGCAAAATAGTTTTGTGGTAGGTATCATCCCAGAGGCATGAGCTAATGCTTGGAGACCCTGGGCATGGAACAACACTTAGGAATTACATATTAATTCCAATAATTGTACGTGAATTTAATGTGATTAGGACTCTGCAGATAGCACAGGAACCTAGCTCTGACTAGTAAAGCGGAAGATGTGGGCTCACAAAATGGAAGAAGTTCAAGGGATAAACAAACCTTAGGCTGTGCTTGGCCGCCCTCTGTTTCAGAAGTTGTGGGCATAGAGCTGTCTATCCCAAGAGTGTTCATCTTTCTTGTCTGAGCTTCTGGCCGGTAACACTCTAGGCCGACATTGTCATTCGTTTGTGATCCTGTATAAAGAATTGATCTTAACCTTGGCAGATTCTGAATGGGCACTGGGGCCACATATCCAGCTTTGAGTAGTGCTTGTGTGTGTGCATGTGTGCACACACTTGTGTCTGTGTATGTGTGTGTGGGTGTCTGTATGTCTGTCTCTGTGTGAATGTGTGTGTCTTTGTGTGAGTGTCTGATGCATGCTCTCACCCAACCCCATGGACTGAGAACACAGGAAGATGGTCATCTAGATCCTGAAGAAACTAAATAAATGAATGTACTACAGCACTTGCCAAACCTGGGCACATAGTTACTGGCATTCCCTATGCATCACCCTGTCTCCCGTTGCTGACGAGCACAACCCTATAGACTTAGCTCTACAGAGCAGGGCTTCCTTTGGCTCATGATGCTGAAGGTGCCAGCTTGAACTGCCACATGTGTCAGAGACCTTCTTCCTTGCTCAGAGGCAACTGAAAGCATCACAAAGCAAGACCCAGGGTGTGTTTGTGTGTGTGTGTGTGTTTCTCTTCCCTTTCTTATAAAGCCACCAGGATTCAGTCACAGGAGCTTTGCCCTGAACACCCTATCTTATCTTAGTCACCCCTAAAGACCCCGCCTTCAAACACCATAGTTGGATGTAGTTTCTCACAATGACCATTAAATTCTTCACATTCAGTACCCTTTGGGGGGGACACACTCAAACCATATCCAAACCAAGACAACTTATTGAAATAAAAATGTTACCCACATTGCTTGATCTCTAAGCCTCATTCTCAGCAAGGCAGCACACTATTGAAGTAAAACATCTGAGAATTCTGCAGTCTTCTCTAGGACCAAAAGCTGATGATGGGGAAAGGCCAAAGCAACATTTTTTTAAAGAGAGAAAGGTCTGATAATCTTTCACAGAAAATAATGATGAAGAAATTAGTAATTAGAATGTCATCCAAGAATGCAGGTGTACCCTCATTTTGACAATATTGGCATTAATACAGTTCTGAGAGGCTCATTAAATCGAACTCTAGACCATCACTGTCTACCTGTGAGTATATCAGAAGAGTCTTCCATCATGTTCTGTGCACAGCTGGCTACGTTATTCTTGCTACAAATGATATGAGGATGGAAGGATTATCAAAGTCACGAGCTTATACCTACCCACCAGCTCAGCATACACACATGTTTAATTTTGTATATAGCTTCTGCAGCTTGATGTACCACCTCTTCCACTGAACATTTCATGACCCCATGAACTCCGGGTTAGTATCGAGTCCTCCTGGTCACTGTTAAAATGTAACTACATAACAGGAAGAAGACCATAGTGACCAACTACCAAGAGAGTGTTTATAGTTGACAGTGCACTTTGAATTGTTTGTTCAGCAGTAGTGCTGGGTTCTACATGTGTTCACATCATCTCATGACATCTGGTAAATATTTGTGCACGATGGTGATCTGGCAAAAAGAATCTCATGAAATACGGGATGCTAAGAAACCCAAATAAACAGACCAGAGACATATTTGAAAAAGATAAGGTTCAAATGTTGACAGATAAAGAGAGATCATTCTTTAGAGAGGATATGTTAGGGGTCAGGGTAATCTGGTAAATTGCAGAAAAGGTGAGAAAAGAACGTGTAGGAGAAAGGTAAAGGGGTCTGAATGCTAATTCTGGGGTTCTATCCACTTGATGTATGATCTTGATCACATTAACCCAAGAATGGCTTCCATATCTGGAAACTAGTGACAACAACCTTCTTACCTCCTGTGGCTCTTTGTAAATTGTTACAAATCCATCGACATAAGTGCTGGCATATAGAAGATATGTTCCTTATTGTGATTAAGCCCAATTAGAATTAAAATAGAATAGGAAAAGAAGAAGTCCAGTTGCTAAAATTAAATTACTCATAGGTGAATATGATCAAGGAAATATCATCATGAAAAGAATTAGTAGTATAGTTTTAAGAAATCCAACCACAGCCAGGTATAGTGACGCACATCTTTAATCCCAGCATTTAGGAGGCAGAAGTAGTAGATCACTGTGAGTTCAGGGCCAGCCTGGGACTACAGAGTGAGTTCCAGGTGAGCCTGGGCTGGGCTAGTGTGAGACCCTACCTCAAAAAATAAAAAAGAAGAGGAGGAAGAAGAGGAAGAAGGAAATCTCATCACAAAGCTAACATTGAGGAGAGGAAAACCTTTCATTTATTTGTGCCATCATGAGATATGAGAATTCTTTGAATTTCAAAAATAGAGATTATTATGAAGATAGCTTAGATCCGTGGTTTCTACACTCTTTTAGGTTGATATAGATGAAGGTTAATATTCAGGTACATTACATGCTCTGTGCAGATTTAAGTGTTGTATGGGAATGCAAGTGTAGGTAGATACCATAGCTGATGATACCATAAGTTTCTTTGTTTTGTGGCATTCATAAAAATCAATACTCAGCATGAGAATATGACTCAGTACAACCTGCTTATTATGGGATATGGCATAGATAGGCATGCTGTGATGGACCATGGTGATTTCTTCTGCCAGTTAGCAGAACCATCAGATGGCAAATGGGAAAGTGGTATTCTTGCAGAAAGAATCATGAACCCACTCTGAATTTCTGTCTTTAAAGTAAACCATTGTTATTAACAAAGTATTTAGCACACATAACACAATTGCTCATGCCCTTTTGAATGGTATTCTGATTCTCAAGACCTCTAATTTGAGGAGAGCCTAAGACGTTGGTTTAATAAAAAATGTTGGAAATCTCTTTTTCTTCCCATTCATTGAAAAACCAGTAAATATATAATGCTGTACCAACATACCCACTGGCAAGCATATGATAGCAAAATATACGCATCTCTTTTGGACACCAGAAAAAAATAACAGAAAAGGAAGCATGGATGGAGAGCAGCTATAAAAAACCCACTGGCATCATATTAGTGATACACACTGGAATCACTATTTAGGGACAAACTGTGAGCTTGGACTTTGTGGTTTGTAAACATGAGAAAGATGTCCACACTTAAGAAGCTTTTAATGTGGCTGAAACCCGAACAGAAGTGTCTGAGATTATGAGTTTTTCTGAGATTGAGTAATTTTGTTGTAATAAGTCAGCATATGTCTAGTCTAAAAACGACATGAAGAGCAAAATACATTACATAAAACCATTGATAGTGTCAAGTCTTTACAGCTGCGCTGCAGAAGACGAAATGCCAGCCCTTACGCATGGGTAATTTCCCACCATTTAAAGAGAACTTCAGTTGCGCAGGAAGCTCACACAAACAACCATTTATAATATAAATTTAAATACCTATGAAAGATGCAGAAAAGTTGAATGGGTTGGTATCTCTGTACCAAAAGCTAATATAAACTGGTAAAAAGACTAAAACAGGAAAGATAACCAAAGACACAACCAGAAAGTTGAGAGAAAAGTGAAGGCTCAGGCTGGGAAGATGGTTCAGCTCTTAAAATCCCCCATACCCATGGAAAGCCACCCGATGCACAAAGTGGCTCATGCCTCTGGAATTTGTTGGCAGTGGCAAGAAGCCTGTTTCTTCCCTCCCTCCTTCCCTCCCTCTTTCTCTCCTTCTCTCTCTCTCCCTCCCTCCCTCCCTCTCCCTCTCTTTCTCTTTTCTCTGCCTCCTCACACATAAATAGATAAAAATAGTTTGGTTTTTTTTGTTTGTTTTAAAGCCCACAGAGTGTCTGAATTCCAAAGTGCTTGATCATGCTACAAGATAGAGAAATAGAAATAAAAGCAACAGTGTGTTGCCATTTTTAATCTATAACATTTTAGGAAGAACAGCCAGTGGGTTTTGTATTGAAGCCATCATTCTTGGCTGCCATGAAGAAGATGAAGGGGCAAAGCCACTTGGCCACATTCGCCATCCCAGGAGTCATATGGCAATTCCAGAGCAAAGTCTCTCCAGATAAAGAACCTTGTTTGAATCCCAGCTTTGCTACCTTTCAGTTGTGTGACTTTGGGCAACTTACTTAAAAAAGAACCTTGGTTAATAGTAAAATGGGGAAAGTGCTATACTGTATCAATCACAATTGTTACAGGGTTCATTCAACTAGTCGCTTTGAAGTACTTAGGAATGTACTGTGTACAGTAAGCACTACATAAGTATATTTGCTTATTACTGTCTTCATGAACTTCAAAAGGCCCAGTTCTTAAGGCTATACCATGAGAAAATTATTATGCATGCATACAAAGACTCCTGTATAAAGCTCACTTACAGTTTGTGAAAATGAAAACGTTTTCCTCATTGAATCAGAGATCAGCCAAATCTTGGAAAATTACTCTGTGTTTTTGTCATTTTTGAGAAATAGTCTTACGATAACTCTGGATGTACTGGAACTCACTAAGTAGCCCAGGCTTGCTTCCAACCTGTCATCCTTTTACCTTAACTTCCTAAATGCTAAGATTACAGACTTAGACCAGCAAGGCTGGCTGGAAGATGTATTGATTCTCACCTCTCATTCATATTCAGTTCTTAACTACCTTTAATCCCAACACTCCCAGAGGCAGAGGTAGGAGGAGTGCCTTGAGTTCAAGGCCACCCTGAGACTACATAGTGAATTCCAGGTCAGCCTGGGCTAGAGAGAAACACTCTGCCTTGAAAGACCAAAATTAAGAACATACTCATCTCTCTCTCTCTCTCTGTGTATATATATATATATATAAATGATCTTCCAGGTCTTCATTATTATACAATAAATGTAGCCACTTTTTTTTTAGAAGATCATGATATTTTTATCTATTCAGTAGAAACTTTGTATGGGCAAGTCATGTGTTGGTGTCAGCATTTCCCTTCTTCCTGCTCCCATTCTACTGAGGAAAGGCAGCCATTTCTACAAAGAAATTTATGGGCAATCATGAGATGTATTTTTTTTTTCTGTTTAACATGCTATGTGACTCCATGCAGAATTAATCCACATTCTGCAGGTGGATATTTTATCCTCAATGGGAAGATTCGGTTACCTTTCCTTTCTTAGAGGAAGGAAATGCCTCGAATCCACGGTGATTATCGCCAGGTAATAGGATTACTCCTCTATTCATTGTACTTACCACATTTTCTGTAATAATCGCATGATTTCTGCATTCTTAAAAAATATCTTGAGAGAGCATTAGTGTGATTTCATTGGCGAGCATAATACATCTCTCCCATACAAAATGATCAGGATTGTCTTTGCCTCCAGATGGTACTGGCCTTTTCAGAGAAGTAGGACAGTCTGGCCTGGTGAGCATTCTTTTCAGTAATGACCTTGGCCTGATTTGTTTGCCAGGCTTCCCAAACTATCCCTTGAATGTGTGGGCATTGGGCCCTGTACATGCCCCTCAGGATGACACTCTGTTTCTTGCAGGTGCTTGCCTGCTGCTAGATTCTTTAAGGCTATGGGGCACGTATTGTGACATCTACTAAAACTACGTGAGGGCTGCAGAGATTGCTCAGTGGTTAAGGCACTTGCCTGCAAAGCCTAATGACCCAGGTTCAATTCCCAAGTACCCACATGAAGCCAGATGCACAAAGTGATGCATGTATCTGGAGTTTGTTTGCAGCAGCTGGAGGCCCTGGTGTATGCATTCTTTCTGTCTGTCTCTCTCTGCTGGCAAATATAAATTTAAGAAATATTATTTTAAAAAACTGAGAATAGACCAAATTATCTGAATAAGCATGTGTGAGGAATAAAGCCCAGGTTTCACAGTAGAGTTTATTCCCTACTCTAATAGAGTAATTTTAAGAGCTCTGAGGAAGGCTGGGGAGATGGGTCGGCTGGTAAAGTGCTTACTTCCCAAACACAAAGGCCTGAGTTTGAATCCCCAGTAAAAACCAGACTTGATGGCATGCACCTGTAATCCCAGTACTGGGGGGCAGAGACCAGAGAGAGGCTCCCTAGAACTTGCTGGCTAACCGGTTTAGCCAAATCAATGAACTCTGGTTTCAGTGTGAAACCCTGTCTCAAAAACTAACATGTAGAACAATTGAGGAAGAAACCCAACATTGACCTGTGGTATGTGCCCAACATGTATATGATTATGCATACCTTCCCCCCCCTCTCTCTCTCTCTCTCTCTCTCTCTCACACACACACACACACACACACACACACAAAGAAAGCCATTAGTAGAGAAAAGTTCTATAGCCTACATTTTTTATTTCATGGTCTTTCTTCCATTATTGAGCCTGCAATGTGACCTCTTCAATTCCCATTTTCTGGCAGAAGTCTCTTTCCTATGCTTTTCTTTTCCATTTATTTATTTTAAATTATGTTAACCTCACATACTGATCCATTAGCTTCATGGTATAGTTAACTGTGTGTCAACAGAGTCATTTATTAATTGGTGTTAGATGAATCATTGAATTTGTAAGCCTGGAGGTTTTTATTTGGAGTCTATCACTTGCAGAATCTTTTAATGATTTGCTTTTGTGCATATCATAAAGTACTTGTTTTAAAAACAATTTTGTTAAAAACAGTTTCTATGGACAGATCCAATATGCATACTGAGGACTCACCCCAGTAGGTAGGGGACAGAGAGGAGGGAAATGGAGGCACCATCACAAGATTTGCTCATACAATGAGTATGATTATTCATAATAAGGATATTAATTTAATAAAAAAATTTCATTATTTGCAGTTGGTTTCCTGACTGAACACTGCATTCACTCAGGTTGTAATGATTGTAGAAAAATAACTTACCTTTTTCTGTATTCATAATTTGATTAACTGTTATTATTAAAGAGCATTTTTAATAGTAAAAAATATTTGGTAAGGAAAATTGAAGGAGAAATTATGTATACAAATTTCCTTCTCAAAAGTTCTCATGTTTATATTATATTTTGAAAAGAACTTAATGTATTTAAATTTGGCCTATGGATACTAATCTTTGAGTATATTTTTTAAAAGTGGTATGTAGTTCTGAATGGAATTGTTCAATCTTAGTGACAACTGAAGAAAGTTCTAGCTATCCACCAGGAAGTTGATCCATTGAAGTAAGTGGGAGCCAAATCATCTGATACACAGGAACTAGAGTTTTCACAATGGTGCCTCAGTTGTCTGTTTTTTTTTTAATTTTTAAATCAAGCTATCAAAGCTAATGTCCATATTTTCCACCCCAAGCTCACAAATGCTGATCTGCTATTTATTTGGTTCAGCTCTTTTCTTTCAGTCAGAAATAGAATATTACAGCTGAAGCTCATGTCTCGGCATCCTTCCTCTGTTTTAACTGAGGCAACCTAAGTCAGGGAAGTTATATATATTCTCTGCCCATATTTTATCCTACATGTATATGGAGAAATTTAACAATTTTACAGAAATGAAATCTTACACTTGCAAAGCATCTAGCAATTTTTGAGCTCTGTGTGTAATGATCCATTTACATCTAGTTCATTCTAATTTAATTGCTTGATGGTACTTTATTGCTTATGTAGTTGCCTGCTAATGGACATTTAGGTTGTTTCACTTTTATTGCTAATAAGCATAGTATTATGAAGACCAATTTTGTAAATGTCTCCTTATACTCATGAGCAAAGATTTCTTTAGGATCCATAATTGGACATAGAATTTCAGGGAAAAAATATATATGTCTTGTATTTGACAAATTTTGCTTAGTGGCCTTATTATGTTTATACTGATCTACACTCTCAGTGGTACATGTGAGGTACTAGTTATTCACATCCTGATTGGCACTTTGCATTGTGTATGGGAAATAGTGTATATTCATAGTTTAAATGTGAATCCTCATTACTAGTAAGCTGGGTATATTTTCATAGGTTTACTAAACTAGGTTGTTTTTTAATAGCTATTACAACCTCCTCACAAATTCTCTTTATGTTTTTTGAGACAGTTTAGATATGTAGCCCAGGTTGGCCTTGAGTTTACTACTATGTAATGAAGGCTTCCTCAAGCTGACAATTATCTTGATACCACTTCTGAAGTGCTGGGATGACAGCTGTGTGATCTTGTGGCTTGTTTCCTGTTTGATTTGTTGAAATTGTTACAGATTGAGTTACCTTCATCAGAAATGCTTAGGACTTGGGATGGGGATGTAGCTCAGTTGAGAGATTGCTTTCCTCATACACATGAATCCCTGGGTTTGATCCTCATCCATACGGTATAGACTGAATGTAATCTTAGCCCTTGGGAGGTAGAGACATGAGAATCTGAAGTTCATAATCATTCTTGTTGAGGTCAGTCTGAGATACATGAAACCCTGTCTCAAATATATATATTTGGGATCAGAAGTATTTTAGATTTTCAATTCTATCATATTTGGATTATTTGTAGATTCCAAAATACAATAGAATAGAACCCCAACCTAAAAAATATTTATGCCTTAAATACACTCCATTCACATAGAAAAAAAGTCATTTTAATTAAGTTTCAGAGCATGGAATTTTCCATGTTGTGACAGTGCTACTCAAAAACTTTGGGGTTTTGGAATATTCTAGTTGGTGCATTTTTTATTTGGAATGCTTCAACTGTAATCTGTGCATTAAACCTTTTGGTCGTGTGAGTTGAAAATATGATCTCCCGTATGATAACCTTTAGCCTTAATATTCCTATACAGACACTGTGAGTTTTCATAGCAATTTTTATAATATTTCTTATGGCTTTATATGCCTTATTGAGGCATTTCTTCTCTGTGTAATTCATAGATATTTTCCATTACAAGCTTCTTGTTAGTATTTTGTTTTACACTAAGTCTCAAAGTTTTTACATAGTAGATAATAAAATAATTTATTTCTTGCAAATGTGGTTATTTTAAGAATGATGCATTGCTACCAATATGCCCTAAAATCATCTTTGTTACAATAAGGATGATTTCTTGTCAAATTTAAAATAAAGTACAGAATTTATGGCTGTGTTTATTTATTTGACTTACAGGACCAAATCTTTATGGAAATATTTTTCTGATGTAGGAAAATGAAATAGAGGAAACTTCTAGTTTTAATGATTACAGTTATTCTGGGTAGATTTCAACTAAAATCTTAAAGTTCTTTGACAAATAAATGCAAGTCCACAGAGATGATGGCACAAATGACAGATGGGTCACTCTGTAGTCCTTTGAAGATGACCCCTAAATAAGGCTTGCATTCTGGGTCAGAGAACGTGTCACAGATTAAGAAACAAATATTATACACTATTAGGAAATGGAAGGGAAATAGCCTTGTTCAGCCTGGAGGGAGCTTGACTTCTTGGGGAAGACAGTTAGCATTACCCATTATAAGACTCTTGGGTGAACCATGTTTCTGTTCCTAAAATGGAGAATTTTTTGTGTGCATTTGTGTGCATGTGGAGTCCAAAGATTGGCATCGAGTGTCTTCCTCAGTCACTCTCCACGTTATTGTTTGAGACAGGACTGCTCATTGAACTTGTAGCTCATCAATTTGGCTCCACAAAGGAGCCACTCTGCCACAGGGATCCACTTGTCTGCATTCTCTGGCACTGAGATTACAGATGTGTACCCCGACCCTGGGCAGTTTTCCTGAGCACCAGGAACCTCACTCTGGGATTAGACCATCTCAAGTTCCAGGATAGAACATTTTTTAAGGGTTTTTCTTCACTTTTCTTGCTTCTCTCCTCTCTTCAATTTAAATTCCTCATAGTCACCGCCTGCATTAAGTCACTGAAATACTAAATCTGAATCCCCCAAATTGAAAACTTACCCAAAAAACCAGTTAGAATTCTGGCTTGATCCTTCTTTTTGCTTCACTTATGTATTCTAAAAATGTATATATTCTGAAATTTAACTAGCTGCACCATACTTTTAGGAAGTTGTCAGTCTCTAGAAAATAAGTGATTGTATAGAAGGATTCATGGCTTTCTTACCAGTAAAACTAAGCAAGTTCCTCATGTAACTCCTGTGGTGGGGAAAGGCGCTCCTGGGAATCTAGGGCAGGGGTATGTTGTCAATGGCCAGCCCCTGCTGGGGTGAGTCAGCCAAGTTGGGGTACACTTTCCATGGGTTAGTGTCTTGGGTGACCCCAGAGACCAGGAGACAGGTGTGACAAACAGCTAGGCTTTCTTTTCTTAAAAAAAATATTTTATTCATTTTTCAAGCAGAGAGAGAGAGAGAGAGAGAGAGAGAGAGAGAGAGAGAGAGAGAGAGAGAGAGAGAGAGCGCACCAGGGTTTATGTGGGTACTGGGGAATTGAACCGGGGGCCTTAGGCACTGGAGACAAGTGCCTTAACCGCTGAGCCATCTCTCCAGCCCCAGCTAGGCTTTCCTGATGAGGAAACGGAGGTATTTGAGAAGGTATCTTGTCAAAGATTTCTGGCTTAGAAAATGCTACAGCTGAGAGGGTTGGAACCCAGCTCCGAGCCCTCTTCAACCTCATTTCTAGCTCACACCTTCAATCCCAGCACTTGGGAGGCAGGGGTAGGCAGATAGCCATGAGTTCCAGGCCACTCTGAGACTATGTAGTGATATCCAGGTCAGCCTGGGCTAGAGAGAGACTCTACCTCGAAAAACAAACAGAATGATTTCATTTCTAGGCTGGGGAGATGGCTCAGCAGTTAAACGTGCTTGCTTACAAGGCCCAGGTTTGATTCCTTTGAATCCCCAGTACCCACATAAAGCCAGAGAAGAAGCCCTGATGTTCCCATGCTCACCTCCCCCTCTCTTCCTCTCTCCCTCTCTCTCCCTCTTTCCCTCCCTTCCTCCCTCCCTCCTTCCTTCTCTCTCCCTCCCTCTCTCTCCTAGCAAATGAAGCTTTTAAAAACATTTATTTTTTTGTCCTTCCTCAATCATCTGTGATGATGTGTTGATGGGTCCAATATTGTGCAGGTCCCTCGCACTGTAAGGTCATGAACATCATGGCTATTTTGTGTCCAGAAAGCAGAGTTCCAAAGCACTCCTCCCCATTCTCTGCTCTTCTCTGCTTTCCACACCCCTTCAGCAATGTTCTCGGACCCTTGGAGGCCTTGAGGCGGATATGTCACTGAGCACTGAAGACCTCATTTCTTGTCCATACTATCTTCTAGCTAAAGTGAGCAGTGATAAGTTTCAGAATGTGCTGGCTTTGTGCCTAGGTGTGTGTAGACTTTCTTGTTCTTGAGTAGGAGAAGGGAACAGTCGCACATCTTTGCTCTTGGCCAACAGAAGAAACAAGACAAAAGACAAGCAGTGGGTTTCCCAAGGGCCCTGAGGTAAAGTTTAGATGTGTGGATTGTTGGGGTGTGTATGCAGAAGGTAGTCTACATAAGCCTCTTGTGAATGACATGCGGGACCACCCTGTCACAGAGGTTTGAGGGTATTCAATCCAAAACAAGAAAGCAGAGAAGGAAAGATCCAGTTATGGAGCAGTGTGTACATGTGATGCTGCTTATATAAAATTCTAAAAACACATCACATATGTCAATTTATTGTTTTTGTGTGTATATATAGTGCATGTATGAAAGAATTGAATGGTAGCCCAAGGATTAGGTTTTCCTCAGGAAAGGAGGAACAGGAAGGACAAAGGAGATGATGTCACCTTGCCTGTCATTTTATTGTTTAATTTTATAGTTGAAAACAGTATCTGAAATGGATTTTATAATAGGTCAACCTATTTTACATCAAGGTAGAAAATATATATTTTTTAAATGTTCATGCTTTTTCTTTGCAGGGTTTGAATTTTTTCCAAATGACAACATCAAAAAGTAGTCATAGCTAGAAGGATTTGCTACTGATTATTGTATTTACAAACATGAATTGTTTGAAATGCAGAATGAAATGCTGCCCTTGCTGCTTTGCTTGAGCCATTGAAAAAGAGGCAGCCTGATGCAAGCAGGCTTAACAGGAGGCATTCAACCCACCTGGCTGGAGCCGAGCACCTGTGGACAGGTTGTAGCAAGAGACTAGGATTTGGGTCTCCCGGCCTGCATAAAGAAACAATGATCTTAAAGATTAGCTGAAGATTGCTTAGATGCTTTGCTTTGGTTTATGTCTTTGGTGGCTGCATGTGGTCTGGGCATTGGTGAGTTCTGGGGTGGCACACCTTTATCATTACTCCTGGCCAAATGGTGTGTGACACTCTTGTGCCTTGGGGACATAGGGGCAAGTTACAGTAGTCCAACCTCAGTTATTTTAGGTAACAAATATTGATGGCTGATCTGCAAGTACTCATTGCTTAGTGTGCCATTTCCCTCTTCCTAGCCTCAGACGTTCAAGTTCACTGACAGGTAGGTGAGAAGGACCATCTCTTCAACTTACAGTGCAAAGGGATTCTGTTGTGCAGCAATGTTACAAGATACTAGTTTACTATATTAGCTTTGCTTCTGTATCTAAAGTTTTGATTTAAGCTTCCATGATTAAACAGGGATGTAGTGTTAACTGTTCCCAGATTAACTCTCTATAAATTTGAGGCCATAAACTACTGTTATTGCTCAATTAAAAGGGAATGTGCAGGGAACTGAGAACTTCAGAGAATTTGTATTTGTATTGTCTGGTGTAGTTTTTTTTTTAAAGATTCTTTTCTGTCTATTGTCATCTTTTAAGAATGGATTTGTATTCTAAGGATTATTGGGTAACCTTGGAATTGTTTTATCTCTTGGAAGCATGAATGATCTTGCTGGATAGTGAGAAGTAGATGGAATCAAATGGTCTGAGATGAATTTAACATAGAAAGTGTTTAATTACAAGGCTGGAGAGATGGCTCAGCGGTTAAGGCATTGGCCTGCAAAGCCTAATGGCCCTAGTTTGATTCCCTAGTACCCACATAAATAAAGCCAGATGCACAAAATGGTGCATGCATCTGGAGTTCATTTGCAGTGGCTGGAGGCCCTGGCATGTCCATTCTTTCTGTCCACTCTCTTACTCTCTGCTTGCAAATAAGTGAATACAAATTTTAAAAACAAAGTGTTTGATTACAACTTTCATAACAATGGGAAACAAAATTAACACATTTTCTGAACTTTTGGTATATCTTAAATTTGACATTTCAAATATTAAAAATAACAAATTTTTCAAAAAATAAATTCTTCAAAGGTTTTATGTGATGTATATTTAATAGTTTTAATGAAAAACAATTGTTTTGACATGTATAAGCATGTTGGGTGATTATTGAAAATTATATAATTTTTAAAAATTAGATGGCCTAAAGGACCTTAGAGATATTATGTTATTTTGACTTATAATATCTTGTGTTACTATAAGGAAAATTTCAAACTCTGTTATATGTAAACAATTTTACTAAAAAGAAACAAAGCATATTTTATTTAAATGCCTAAGGACAATTACAAGTTAAAAAATTGAGAACTAAGTAGATTACTTTTCTTGGGCATTTTTTCATAAACTTCACAGAGTTAAAAGGATAACCTAAATAAATATTTTACATGAAATTGAAATATAAATATGAATTCACCGTACTTTTAGTTATATGCATTTAATTTTTAACATTTTATTTTTTTCAGTTTTTAAAGTGACATAAAAGTTGACTTTGTAGTAATTGGGATAATTTTCTGGGTGACTAATTTTTTCAAGAAGAAATACACATTTAAAATATCAAATATATTGACTATAATCTGAGGAATTTAGGTTCCAGCGTTTGGTGGAGACACAATGTGGAAAGACAAAGAGGGTATCTGTCTAATGGATGCCAACGTGGGAAAGTGTGTTTATTCTTAAAGATAGCCATGTATAGGCTGCTGAAATTACCCTCTGGCTAGCTTGTGATTCAGTGCGCTAAAGAAAAACACTAAGAATTTTTGTAGAGAGAGAAGAGGAAATAGACGTGACTAATAACCACATGCTAAAACGATTTGTCTCATTTGACATCAAGGAAATATAAATTAAGACAATGCAATTCTGCTGCTTGCTTTCCATATTGACAATGTTTAAAAATAGCTATTTTCTTAATCGGAGCTCCACATATGCTTGTAATGACAACATAAAGTGGGATATCCTTTCTGGAAAGCAGTTTGGCAATATGCTAAGAGATTTGTTTTTCACCCTTTGACCCAGTACCCCCTCTTCTAGGAAGACATCCTACGGGAGAGAGGAGAAATGGGGGCAAACGTTGACAAGAGTCAGGGCAGCTCGAGCAAGAGCCAGTGAACTGAAGTAGATCGGGAATTAGTCTGTAAAATTTGGTACATTGCTATTACTTAGGACTGTAACTATTTTAAGGATTTCCTAATAACTTTTAAAACAGAATAATATACTGTTTCCTGTAATATGGAATGAAGAAAATGAGGTATAAAACAACAAATAAATGATCTTGACATTTTTATATATCATATGCAAAAACAGATTCATAATTTTTGCGGATGAGTTAGATGAAGTTGATTTGCAGATGAAATGCACTAAAATGGTTTCTTTGGGTGGCCATATGAGTGATTTCATTTCTCCTAATATTTCCGATATCATATATGCTACTATTTTGATGAAGAGAAAATAGCTGTATGTGTATAAACAAAGTTGCCTGCTGATGAGCATAAAAATACTATCTGCATTTTTTATAAAAGAATTTTAAAGATTTTATGGATGATTTTATTTCAGTGATGCTGAGTCACTGAGCTCAATGGTGTGGGCTGTGAAGAAATACAAGATCATTGCCATCCGGGTCTATAGTACTTGTTGGAGGAGGTAAAATAAAAGAGAATCTTACACATAGAAGACAGAAAGCTGGCGATGCAGATGTAGCTTGGAGGCAGAGGCCTTGCTCACACCTACCCAGTACTACAAAACAAACACCTAGAAATATACTTTACATTTTTATTATATGCATCATGTAACTGCGGTGGTTGTCATTTATCTCATAACTGGCAGCGATAAGTAAAATTAATAATTTTGATCATTTAAGTCCTAGAGGCCAGGTTTGGCCCTTTTGTGACAGGTAGTGAGTGACCTTTTTCCTGTCATTCTCCCCACTGACATTAAAACTTGAAACACATTTATTCCACAGGATCAGTTCTCTGTGTTAGCAAGAATGTGACTTTGGCCACATGGAAGAGATACCTGGGAGCATAGGGAGGCAGGTTAGGGTTGGGGTAGGGATGGGAGGGTAGGGAATGAGGGTGGGGTGTTGTTTGTTTGCTTATTTGTTTATTTATTTTTGGTGTGCTCTGCAAATTTTGCCTTCAAATTGCTGCTTTTGAATTCAGAGAAGTTTTGTTTAGTTCAAGAAAGGGTCTGTCGGCAGGTTATTGAGATTCTGTGTTTGTTGATTTGTTCCTATAGGTTGTTAGAAGAAAATATTCCAGGATTAGTGTTAAAGTTCACGATGGAGGGCTGGAGAGATGGCTCGGTGATTAACAACCTTGCTTTCAAGGCCTAATGGCCTGGGTTCAATTCCTCAGTCCCCATGGAAAGCCAGATGCCCAATGTGGCACATGCATCTGGAGTTTGGTTGCAGTGGTGAGAGACCAAGGTATATCCATTTCTCACACTCTCCCTTCCCTTGCAAATAAATAATCACCAAAAAACTCTTTTTAAAAATTCAAGATGGCGTGCCATGGGAATAGAAAATAGTAATAGGCTGAGGATATTAATTTTTCATAGACGTGTGTGGCATGTTGTATTGCTACAGCAAGACTAAAATAGTTAACGGAGCTGCTAGCTACTGCAGAAATGAGATGTTGAACTAATTTCTTTAGAAGGATGTATTCCTAATGAAGTGGGACCTCTGATAGATTTGAGTGATTTACATTCATTTAGATTCATTATGTGCGTATGCTTGCAAATCATATCCCAGAACTATGAGAAAAGCTATTTGGCATCCTCGGAAGTCTAGTGAAATCCTGTCTGTCAGTGGTAATTTATGCCGACTTTAATACTGTTTTATTTGAAGAATAAGCCATTTAATGAATGGATCAATAAAATTTCACCAAAGCAAACCATTCAATCAAAACTAATTATATGTTTGGGAAGCATGGTGAAATCATTTCAATATGGGAAGCTATGTGAAAGGGTTATGTTTTTATAACCTGGTTAGCCACTTATGACCAGAAACTCTGATTTAAACTTTCTTCGGTTGAACAAAATGTAGTCAAGCAGCCTGTATCACTAGGAGAGGTCTCTGTTCTGTGGCTAACCTGTATCCTCCATGATATTTGGAAGCTGTCTTCCAGACAGATCCGTGACTTGGAGGCCTATACAGTGGCTGGAATGGAAATTGTACCATTCACATGTGAATTCTGATTCCAAACAACTGTTAGCACTATGACATTGAGAATGTTAAGTTCTCCAAGCCTCCTTTTACCCACTCACAACAGCCTATTTAATTAATAATTTGTTGGGTAGTTGTGAAGATTAAGAGATAGAACCTGTAGCATAACACACAACATTTAGGTAAATGTTCACTCTCTGCCAATGGATGCCATTATTTAGTTCATACTCTGTTTTCTTAGACGAGAATGTGTAAGTCCAATGAATATACAACTGCAGTTCACTTCTCCCTGAACCTATCAACTGTCAGATTTCAGTTTTCCAACTACACATTCTAATGGTCACGAAATGGACCGAAAAGAGGTTTTTCTTAATGTTAGATAGTAATGCATTGTTTGCTTTTTAACACTGTTGAGGTTAGTCTTTCCCATATGGAAAGAAAGCAGAAAGGGGAAAGAACCTGGGCTGAGAAGGGACAAGGAGTGTCAGGGAGTGAGTCACAGGAACAAATTACTTATAAAAATGCTGGTGCGGGGCGTAGTGTCCCATGCCTTTAATCCCAGCAATCAGGAAGCAGAGGTAGGAGGATCACTGTGAGTTCAAGGCCACCATCAAACTACATAGTGAATTCTAGGTCATTCTGGACTACAGTAAGACCCTACCCTGGAAAAAAGGAAGGAAGGAAGAAAGAAAGGATAGAAGAGAAAAGAAAAAAGAAAAGAAAAGAAGAAAGCTAGAATGAGGGCTGGAGAGCTAGCTCGGGGTTAAAGGTGCTTACATGGAAAGCTTGCCAGCCCCAGTACCCACATAAAGCCAGATGCACAAAGTGGCACATGTGTCTGGAGGTCATTGGTGGTGGCAAGAGGCTCATTCATTTTCTTATCTCTGTGTCTCAAATAAATATTTTTAAAAATTGATAATAAAAAAGAAAATGCTATAATTAAACTCATTACTTTGTATACCATTAAAGAAAAAGAAAAAGGAATTTTTAATAGTTATTTGTAAAGAGAGAGAAAGAAAGAGAGACAGACAGAGAATGGGTGGGTATGCCAGGGCCTCTTGCCACTGCACATGAACTCCGTATGCATGTTGCTACTTTGTGCATCTGGATTTATATGGGTACTGGGGAATCAAACCTGGGTCATCAGGGTTTGCAAGAAGTTACGTTAACTGCTGAGCCATCTCTCCAGCCCCTGAATAATTTTTTTTTAAGAATTCAATATTTAAAGAAATCCTAAATGCTAATCTGTAGGCTCCTACCACTCGGGATTCTCAGCTAACCCTTTTCACACTAGTCCATTCATTACCCTTAGGATAAAAAGTTCAAACATAATATGGTGCTTGTCTGGCACCAAGGAGTCCTTGATCTCCCCTCTCCCTCTCCCTCTCTCTCTCTCTCTCTCTCTCTCTCTCTCTCTCTCTCTCTCTCTCTCTCTCCCTCTCCCTCTCCCCCTCTCCCTCTCCCGCTCTCCCCCTCTCCCCCTCTCCCCCTCTCTCCCTCTCTCTCTCCCTCTCTCCCTCTCTCCCTCTCCTTAGCTCCAACTATACCAAATTCCTTCCAACATCATATATGATCACTGGGAAGAGTTCTCTTCCACACCCCCATCCTTTCAGAAGGCATCCTGCCCTCTGTAGCTTCAGATCCCCTTTCTGTCTCGTCTCGCCACTCTGTCCACTCTCAACGTCTGTGTGTCCTGTGTAATGTCATAGTCCTCCCTCCCTTGGGGAATCAGGCCCCATGGGACAGCCTCTAGTTCATGTGTCTGCAATAGTTATTCCGAGCTCAGGGAGGACTAGAGTACAACCAGAACTGCAGCGTGGGGGGCTCAGATCCTGTCTGACAGGTGGGTGCTACCCATGCCTAGAAACAGCCAGTTCCCTCAGTGTGGGCAAAACTCTGTCTAACTGGTTCTGTGGCTGGTCAGGATCTTGTTGCAGTGGCATTCTGTCTACAAAAGTGCAAGTCCTCCCTGCGAAGAAGAGAAGTCTTGGGGTCTTTGTCCTGGGTGTTCATGCCACCAGAGGTGAGGGCACCCTAATGGAAGGGGGAGGAACAAGCAGGCTTGTGTTGAAACTACTGTCTTTCCAGAACAATTTGGGAATATGTATGGTAGGGTGTGTGTGTGTGCGTGCATGTGTGCATGCATGTGTATGGCGTGCGTGTGTATGTGTGTGCACGTGTGTGTGCATGTGCATGCGTGTGCCTGTGTGTGTACCTGTGTGCGTGCGCGCTTGTGTGTGCATGTGTGTGCGTTTGCATGTGCATGCATGTGTGTGCGTGTGTGTGTGGCATGGGTGTGTGTGTGCATATGTGTGTGTGCGTGGTAAGGATCTGGAAGATATTTCCATGAGAGTGGAGGAGAGACAAACTGAAGGCTGCTGTATTGAGAGCAGAGTGTGTCTTTCTGTGGAGACACTCTGTTAAATTAGCTGGTGTGTTATCTCCACCAACGGGGCCGTCTTTAAGCAAAATGAGTGTTTTGGATCTTTAGAGGATTATATGAACAAAAGCCAATTGAAAACAACAACAACAACAAAAAACAACCAGTACTGAATCTTTTCAGAAATGAATCCTCAAGCCCATGTAATACTTGTGGTTTAATATCTCAATATCATTTGCTAAAAATCCAGGGCATGAGTTTGAAGCTAACAAATTTCCCATAGGCATTTAAGTTGATAAGCTTAGAAGGTTTTACTAAATATATGCCTTTATTTCTGGTTATTTTAAGTCAGTTAAATTTGATTCTGATTTTTTTCCTTCAGGTAACATTCTCACAGCAAATGTTATAAATTTGGGATGTAAACGAACATTATATAGACTTGCCTCACTGCTAAAAGTATGCCCCTAAGTACATCTCTTCCCTTTTTATTGTTTTATTGGGCTTTGATAGGATATTTTAAAGTTATTTTATCATTTTCCTTCTAAAACCTGTTCATCCAGATCTGTGTACATTAGTATGATTTTGAATTTCTAGACGAGATGGTACATCATAAGTGTTAGAAATTGCTTGAAATCAGCAGAGAATTACAGTAGTATCAGTCTCAGCCTGATGGCAAACCGTGTGAAGTATTTCTCTTGGACTTTTGTGAATGGATACATGTGACCCTCCCTGGTCCTTCTAGTCCCTGGACCAACAAACAAAATTTTTAAAAAACAGAAAAAATCAAAAACCACAACAGCAGCAAAGGCTCTGAGAGCCTTGGAATTGTCTTTTGGCTTTTTAAATATTAATGTACCTCAATTTTTTATTTTAACTTTCTATTGATAATTTTTATATGTTTCAAATCTGTTTTCATCACAGTCCATCCCCTCCTGGCTCTTTCTCTTGCAGGTCTCCCCCATATTTCTTCCACTGAACCCCTACCTCCCTCAACCAGTCTGTCTAATATTTTAATGTCTTCATTTTACTTTTGCCTCTTTGTCATCTATGACAGTGTGTCAATGGGCCCAATGTTGTAAAGGTAATAACATCCATTTATTATTTTGTGTGTGTGTGTGTGATGTAGGGATTGAACCCAGGGCCCTGTGCACGCTAGGCAAGTGCTCTGTCAGACAGCCACACCCCACCCCTTGAACCTCAATGTGTAAATGTGTTCATGTTCCTTCTTTGTGAACTTAAATTCCATAGGTCCTAATTGATGGTTTTATATATATAAAAACTTTCTAAATGAATCCCATTGAAAAGAAATATTATCTAATGATCAGTGAATAGTTTCTGTTTGGCATATACATTTCTATAAGCTAAAGTTTGATATTTAAAACATCTGGTTATCAAGGCAAGTATCAAATGTGCCCTTAGTTTTCAGAGTCCTGAACTTCTCCCCTGGTTCTTATTTTCTACACCACATCATTGTGGACATTGTAATTTGCAAGTTACTATGATCCTATCAAATACGTTGAAAAAGTTCGTCTTAATTTTATGGTTTTCTTCCATAACTGATACCTGGCTCTGTACAAAAATGTATTTTCTGAAGTATGATAAATTTAAAAAGAATATTGAGAAATAAAATGAGTAATGTTAGATAGGGAGGGCAGGCACTGAGATCTGCTAGCAGGTGTTTTTCTGCCCTGTCATTATAGAGCATCTCTCTAAATTCCAACTTTCCTGGGTGCTGGATCAAATCCCTTTTAACTCGGGACTACTTGCTACTAAAAGATTTCCGTGTAAAGCCAGTATAGATTTTTGACTGTAATAAAGTTATTATGAACCAATAAATGGAAAGACCATAACAAGATGTAAAAAGTTGGGGACTGGTGGAATACAGGGGGCATTTTCTTTTCCTTTTTTAGCATCCAATATGTGATCTGGATCTCAAATAAAAATTTATTGAAACATACAGTTGGAGATTTACACAGACATAGGACAAATGTAAGGATTTTATATTGAAGACATTTTGTGTTATTTCATTTTTAATTAAATTATTCAAATAGTACTCTCATCAACTAATTTGAAAATCATTAAAAGTTCACTATTACAGAATGTGCTTAAAATACATGTTCTTATATACATGTTTTACATGTAAGTTTATACACATATAAATATATATGAAACACAGAATTTCAGATGGAGGAAAAAGTTCCCTTTTGCTCCCCACCACAAAAATAGAGAGAGAAAAAGAGAGAAAGGAAAGGGAAGAGGAAAGGGAAGGGGAAGGAAAGGAAAAGAAAATCTACCTTGGAGACCTAGAGACTTAATGGTATATATCCTTTCAAAGGTTTTTTCATAGCTTGCAACTTAGCATTTTAATAAGAAATTTTGGACTTTTTTTTCCATCTCAGGCCCATATGCCTTTTAAGCCTGCTTTGGTTCCTATTGCATTCAGATGTTTTATTGTGTTAAGACCGATTATACCTTTTCTGCCCATTAGTGGTGGTGTTTTTTTTTTTTAATGAAATGGGGAACCCTAATGCTCACTATGTGTGTGTGCAGTGTGTGTGTGTGTGTGTGTTATATTTGTTATACCTTCTTGCAGAATTTCCCCCTTTATTATGTACTGGCCTTCTTTATTTTAGTTTTGGCTTGAAGTCAACTTTATTGGATGCTTCCATTTTCTTGTCAGATTGACTTCCATCCTTTAAGACTCTGTCTGTGGGCATCTTCACCACTGAATTCTGTTTCTAGGAGACAACAGACAGAGGGATCTAGTATTTTTAATCCAATAAGCTGATCTGCATCTTTTTAATAGATGAAAAGAAGACATTGACATTTAAGATATGATTGAAAGATGCTTACTAATTTCTGTAGTTTTATTGGTGGTTCTTCTGATTAGTTGTATTATTCTTTTCATAAATTTGTCAAGGCATAAACTTCAGTCAGAACAGATGGTACTACTGAGAAGGCTTAGACAGGAGGATTACAAGTTAGGTCTTGCCTAGGCTCTGGGGTGAGTTCAGCCTGAGCAACTGGGACCCTGTCTCAAAATGAAAATGACATAAGGGCTGGAGATAGCACTTGCTTAGCTTGCATAAAGCCCTGGTTCAGTCCCCACTACAGGAATAAAAACAAGAGTCATTTCTTCACCCATGTCTCTCATTTATTGAATGTCGTCTATCATTTATCTTACACTTACTAGGGATATTGAATTAAGAAATTGCTCTTGGGGCTGGAGAGATGGCTCAGCAGTTAAGGTGCTTGCCTGCACAGCCTAAGGACCTGGGTTCAATTCCCCAATACCCATGTAAAGCCAGATGCACAAAGTGGCACATGCATCTGGAGTTCATTTGCAGTGGCTGGAGGCCCTGCAGCTAGCTTGCTCTCTCTCTCTCTCTCTCTCTCCCCTTGCAAATAAAGAAATAAAAATGTTTTATAAAACAAGAAACAAAAACGAAATAGCCTCTATATTGCAAAGACTTAGTTGTGATTTTTGTATTGATATTCAGATGTAATCTGTTTGTTGAAGACTTGCTTTGAGTATAATTTTGGCAGTTACCTGGAGAGAGTGACTCTAGTGTATCTACCTCCATCTCTGAAGGACTTCATAGTCACATACTTCCTGTAGATTTATGTCTTACATCAAACTTGGAAATAATTGCCAAATGTTTGACTTAAAAATAAAAAGCCCAGGAAATACCTTGCCCCATGTGGAGCTCATGTCCCCTTGTGCTCTGCAGTGGCACACACATAGTTAGTTACCTGTGGCTCCTTGATTCACTAAGTTGCTGCTAGCCCAGCCAGTGAAGCCCTTTTCCTTTCTTTTTCCCCCTTTTTCCTTTCTTTTTTAATATCCAGCATTGTTTTTCAAAAGCTATAAAATATTGAGACATCAAGTAAAGATATAATTTATTTTAGAATAATATGCAACATATATAACATACTGTATTATATATAATTAGTCATGACATATTTTTTCCAAACAGATCATAATGAAACACCTTCATTAAGGCAAGCGTTCAGGCCTTGGAAGAGTTAATCTGCATCAAATGTTCAAGATGAATTGCAGAGAAGAAAATTTTAATAGGAGCCTTAAAAATCATAATTACGAAGGCTAACATCACATGTCAATTTTTTGTTTACTTACCTTTCAGAAACACCACTCCTCATCTCTGGCAGTTTCAAAATACATATATACATCATATCAGGTACATAAGAAATAAGTTGGATGATATTTAAGATGTTGAAGACATTTTTCTATTGCCTGTTTTCATACATATACATAATGTGTCTTGATCATAATCACCTCCATTACCTTCTTTTGTCCCCCGCCCACCTCTGTCCCCTTCCACCAAACTCCTCCTCCTTTTCAACTTGCCCCTCATCTACTTTGATGTCCTTCTGTTTGCGACCCTCCTGTCAACCCTGTTGAAATGGTGATGGGCTCTTTATTGTACAGGTCTGATGCAGGTATCCACTGTCCCTGAAAGGTCATGAATTCGACAGCCACTTCATGTCTGGAAGATGGCATTGCACAGGACTCTCCCCATCCACATGCTCGTTCTCTGTCACCTCTTCTGCGACGCTCTCTGGGCCTTGGGGGACATGATAGAAATGTCTTGTTTAATGCTGAGTGCACTCAACTGTCACTTATACTCAGAATTGACAGATTTTGAGTCATCACTATCTGCAGAAAGAAGCTTCTTTGACCAAAGATGAGAGAAGCACTAATCTATGAGCATAAACATAAATGTTTACAGAGCAATCCATTAAACAAACAACAGTTGCAACTTCCCCACTAGAACCTCCCAGCCATAGGCTTTTGTCTAAATCTTCAATATCAGTAATGAATTCTCTCCAGCACACTTAATGGGCTTTAAATCTAATCGGAACAGTTTGAGTATTTTTTTCCTTCCTGTGGTACTGGGGATTGAACGCAGAGCCTTGCACTTGCTAGGCAAGCATTAGACCATTGAGCTAATCTCCAGCCATTAGTTTTTTTTTACAATTTAAGATGAGTTCTCAGTAAGTTGCCCAGGTTGGCCTTGAACTATCTCTGTAGCCAAGTCAAGCCTTGAACTTGGGATCCTCCTGCCTGAACCTTTGAAGTAGCTAGGCTTATTGCCCTGCCTTCCCAGGCCTGGTTGCACTTGAATTTTTGACATTTGGGGTTTGTTTTTTTTTTTTTTGAAAACTGAAAAAAGTAGATCTAAAGTTTTAACTGAATTCCAGACTCCCGGATTACCTGAGTTGATGAACTATGTAATATATGTTGCATCTGATTATAAAGTATATTATACATAATCAATAACTTGTATACTATCTCAATATTTTATATAATTTTAAAAACAATGTTGGGCATTGAAAATAAATGATAGTGAGACACGGTGGCTCATGCCTTTATTCCCAGCCCTTGGAGGCAGAGGTAGGAGGATGGCTGTGAGTTTGAGGCCAGTCTGAGAACTACATATTCATCCCTGGCCTTGACTAGAGTAAGTTGTATAAGAACAAGCTCCATCAAGAATGCCCACAATATTAATCTATCTGATGTGATATGTGATGGTTGTTTTTGGGTAGGTATGTGCTTTGAAACTGTCAGAGATGAGGAATGGTGTTTCTGAATGGTGTGTAAACCAAAAAAAATGAAATGTTGCCTCAGCCTCAATAATTAAGGCTTTCAACACTCCCATTAAAATTGTTTTTTTCTCTGCAATTCATCTTGAAAATTTGATGCAGATAACTCCTCCAAGGATTAAAAGCTTGCCTTAATGAAGATTTGTTCCATTATGATCCCTCATTTTGAAAAAGTATGTCATGACTAATTATATAGACTATACACTACGTAATATATGTTGAATCTGATTATAAATTATATTACACATAATCGATAACTTGTATGTTATCTCAATGTTTTATATAATCTTTAAAAAACAATGTCATGTATTGAAAATAAATGATAGTGAGACATGGTGGCTCATGCCTTTAATCCCAGCCCTCCTTGGGAGGCAGAGGTAGGAGGATGGTCATGAGTTTGAGGCTAGTCTGAGAACTACATAGTGAATTCCAGGTCAGCCTAGGCTAGAGCAAGACCATGCTTCAAAAAGATATAAAGATATATATGGTGAATCCTGACTGTATTCAGTAGATTATTGTGATTCCACTTTCATGTGATCGCAGAGCTCATACACTATGGTGACTGTGATGTCTGTTCTCTGTAAAGACAGAATGACCCAAGCACCAGCAGCATACTTAGGCTGTTAACAGAGGCCAGAGGAGCTGGGAGATGGCAGAGACACAGAGTCTGAGCTGGGCAGAATGGCAAAAAAATGGCTTTGCAGAGAGACTCGGGGGTTCATAGTCTTGTCTGTGCTTTCCTTAATATGCCCCTGTTCTCTTCTAGAATGTTCTTGCCCTGCCTCTCATGATTGCTCTACCTTTCTCTCAGGCTTTGGATCAATGTTTTCCAGATACATTCTCTGACCTTGTCACCATCTCTGCACACACATTGACATGCCTAGTCCCCCACCTGTGCATGGCTTCCAGTAGTCATTGTGAGCTGACTGTTTGTCTCCTTACTAGAATAGAAGCTCCAGGAGACGTGTGAAGGGAAGCTGGTTATTGTGTTTTTTGGTAAAGGTGTGGGGGCTTTGGGTGGGATTCCAGAACTGGAGATGTGGCTGCTCCGTCCATGTTCTCAAGCCCTGTGCAGAGATCCTTTGACTGGTTCAAGGCCAGGGGGGTCAGGCAGCAGATCCAGAGTTAGAACCCAGGGCTCTGCAGCTCCAAAATCTTGCCCATTTATTCCCTCCAGGCCTGGCTGAGGGAGGTTTATGATGATGGCTCAACCAGTGTTCACCAAGGTCTCCAAGCCACTGATTGTGTCATGCCCCTTGAGGATGCCAGACCCAGCCTGGTGGTCAGAGCAGCCAGTCACAGACCGAGGGAACAGTGAGCGCTGCTCTCCATCCTGAGGCTCCGGGAACTTTAAGTGAAAGCAGCTGCCTTGTAATATGCTCTATGTAACTCATGGGTGTCAGGCCAAAATAGCTGTTCAAGCTTGAAGTTTAAATACAGATCGTGTGGCAAGGTTTTAGATCGGAACTTCCAGAGAACATTTGTAAAAGTTAGTGTATACTCAATACTTCAAGTCTTGGAATCCATCCAAATGAAGGAGTTTTAGATTGTTTTAAAAAGAAAAAGAAATGAGCAAAACATTTACTTCTGAAATTAAATTGTCTATTAGGCACAGAAGTAGGTTTTGGAGAGCACCACGTTCCCTTTTGTTTTCTGCTTAGTTTGTAAGGAAAAGTTTCGAGTTAATGAAAAGATTCAAAATTGCTTTAGAATTATTCAACATTTATTAGTTGAGTATATTAAGTTTTCAGCTAATGAGGAATAAATTTTACTTTATGGAGTACATTAAAATGGGCTGTTGTGTGATTTCTATATGAATTTAAAATATCTTTTAGTACCCTCAATATTTTCTAAGGAGATAGTTTTATGGGAACTTGCTTCTGGGGATTCATCCGTTTTTATTCCTGTATTATCATTTCAACTGAGGAAAAAAATCAAATCACGGTATAAAAGTTGTGCATGTTTTCATAATTTAATGAAATTGTTCTCTTTAACTTACTTAGTTGACTATGGAAGAAAAATAAGGGTTTTTTGGCAATTAAAAAATTCAATTTAGGTTTCAGTTACTTTTCTGATGTCTCAGTGAAAGACACTTGGTGATACAGCATTGATGGTGATTTAGATGTTATGGAATGGCTGGATATAAATTTTTCTCAAATTGCCTTGAACTTTTAATGAATAAAATGAAGAAACTTTGCCCCAAGGAAAACATATCCATTTCAAGTTTTATTACACATAAGTACTAACATATGAATTTTTAGTCTGTTTATGTATGTAATTTATTTTATGTGCTGCTTTATATTTATTTGACGTATCATGAAATATTGCCTATGATATATTCAGGACAACTTTGGCAGTGGGATTGTTCCAGAGGGCTGAGAAATTGCTTAAAATTCAAGACTGTTTTGTTTTAGACATTTGGAACAGAAATGTGTCTAAAATGAGTTGTCTGTTTCACTGTCTTCTTACTTAGATTATACTGGCCAACACTCATCCTTGATGAATGAGTGAAGCAGAGTTTATTTCAAGCTTCCTGGCAGCTTAGTTGCTTTTTTTTTTAAGTGTTGCAGACACAGGTAAGTATGCCTGGGTCACTACTGAGTCTATCTGCTTAGAAATACGTGGAGAGAGTGAGATTAGCATTTTTAATTCCTGGCACATTTACCTTGACACATGATCAATGAATTGACTGGAATGAAAGAAACTATTATGCAGAAATATGATGCCCTTAAGATGAACCCATAGACCGAATTTTACCATCATAACAAGTCACTTCAGATTGCTGTCACTGCTTCTTGTTTGGGGGGCGGGGTGGCTCTAGTCTTTGTCTAGCTCATATAGTTCAACCTAAATACCTTCTTCCCTGTCATGGGTTTGTAATGAATGGACCAGGGCTCAGTAAGATGTACAGTGAGAGCCGGGGACTCTGCACACAAGCTCATTCCATGCAGAAACCTGGTATCATCTCTTTAATATGTTTTCACTTCGTTTTACCTGTCATTTACTCCTGTCTTTTAAGAACAGGATCTGTGCAGGCTGGGCTCACCCCATGGCACAGTTATAACTCATCACTCCTCGTTGCTATGTTCCCCACTTGGTTGGGACCTTTAACTGGTGCCAAGTTTCCAAAACGTGCAGAGTGAGGATTCCACAGTGGCAGAGCTCACTGCTGCCCTGCCTCCCGGCAACTATGCCTACCAATAGGAAGAGAAGAAGTGCCAAGCCTGTGCCTACAGCTCTTTGCAGAATTATATTTGATCTTAAAAAGAAATGTCCCTTTAGAATCTATACATAGTATGTTCATGTGTATTTTAATGTAGAAATAGTGGAATCTTTCTTTTTTAATTTTAAGCTTTTTTGTGTATAGGTACACATGCGTGTGTGTGTGTGTGTGTGTGTGTGTGTGTGTGAAGGCCAGAGGTTGACATCTTCAATGGACCCCTACTTTATTCACTGAGACGGTCTCTCACTTGAGCCCACAGCTAGTCTGGTTAGCCAACTTGCCCAGGGAAGCCCTATCTTAACCTCTGGAACTCTGGGGTGGCAGGCAGGCTGCACATAAACCTGGCCACTCTCAAGCATGCTAGTCCTCATGCTTAAGTCATCTCCCCAGACCACAAGAACAGTGAGGATCAGTCTCTCTCTCTCTCTCTCTCTCTCTCTCTCTCTCTCTCTCTCTCTCTCTCTC